>MQRK01253405.1:43892-62681 GCA_001938485.1 Girardia tigrina
ATACACAATCACACACACCATCATACTTATTTTTATCACTTAATGAAGCACATTGATCACCTCTCCTTGTGATCGTGCCTCCTCGTTTCCCTGATCATTTTCATACCTTTGTCTCTTATTTGGGAAGACCCTTTTAGTTAACTTTCCTTGATTTGATCTAGTCTCTTCGTATTCGCTGTCGTCATTGCATTCATCTATTTCCGCAACTGGGTATTGACGATTTTGAGGTCTATTATGGTATCCTGCATTATTTTTTTTCTTCCAATCGCTGTTTCTACTGTACTGTTCTCTTTCCTTAAATAATTCGTACGTAATTCGTACATATTGGTAACTACGCTTTTTATATCTTTGGTTTCAGATGTTCCTCTCAGTTTTAATTCTTTTTTGATTTCATAACTGTCAACCATATTTAAACAGGCAAGGTTGAGTAGTTCTTTTTTAGACAATTTTTCTTTGGTTAGTATATTCACAAGTTCTTCTGCTTTTTTRWATGTTTCTTCTGGGTTGGAGGATCCCCACCGTAAGTTTACCAACTCCTTCATTGTATCCAGAATGGATTTTTCTTTAGTGAATGCAGCCTTCAATTTTTCTTTGTAATTTTTACCGTCCATCTCTGAATATTTTTTTATTGCCGATGGTGTCATAAACACAGTCACCATCACTATTTTCCTCTCTTCTTCTATACCCATAATGTCGGAATAGCGTTCGAAATTATCAATGAAATCTTCCAAATCCGATTCTGATCCATTGAATTTTTCACATCCCATAATGTCCGTTGTTACATGAGCCGTGGTCGCCATATTAACAACATCACAATTTGAATGCAAACATTTATTTACAACAAAAACAGGTTCTTCACAACAATTTTCAGAAAGCATCTTTCTTTGATTGATATAGTTTTTGTTTATGTATTCAAATATGAAAAACAATGAATGTCAAATTTTAATATTACATTTTAATTTCTTAAATTTTATTGTATAAAAATGCATTACGTAATTTTTAAATGAACATTAATTTTTAAAATATATTAAATTTAATAAGTTAAAATCATTTACTAAAAATATTATTAAAATTAATAATTATAAAACTTTAATTAATTAGTACTTAAAATTAATATTATTAAATTAATTTCATTAGATTCAAATAATCAATCAATAAACATATCAATCCCATCTGAGTAATCCCAAATCAAAACAGCATGCAAACAACAAACTTAAAACATTCCAAATTATCCCTAACACACATATTTATCATAAAAACTAATTGATTTAAATTTACAATAAACCTTTTTATTAAAAAAATATTTCTTAAAATATTAATTCGTTAATTATTTATTTTAAAATTTATTCAAACTTATTTCTTAAATTTTATTAAAATATGTTAATTGTTATTACTGTAAACATATTTTAAATAAGTATTTATTTTATCATATTTTTACTCTACATTGTAATTTTTTAATTTATTTCTTTTAAATTTTCAAATTAAAAAAAATAATAAACTATTTTGGCGAAATGCAAATTTAAACTAAACCCTCATAGTGTATATACATCGCGAAGCTCTAATAGTAAAAACAATCGGATTTGAACTCGAACAAGTTTTGGAGGAAGTAATTAAAATGGCTACTTAAATTAAAAGCAGGATATTTTAATGATGCAAACATCTTACATAATAACTAATTATAGCCTTTCATTTTAAATTGAGTTTTTTATTTTGATTTGAGGTTTTATTTTTATTAACGATTTTTGATTTACCGTATTTATCGGACTATAAATCGCACTAGCGTATAAGTCGCATATTTTTGTGACTTGAAAACTTGAATCAAAAACTTATTTTAAATTTTGCAAATGAAGAAATCATTAAATTTAAATTAATATTATTTTAATTTTGACTTTAATTATTTTTGTTTTATTAAAATAATTTGAATTTAAAATCCACGTTAAAAATGAAGAAAACATGAAGGTCGTTTACGGTCGAAAGAAAATTGGAAATTATTGCTTATGCTGAAAAACATGGTAACAGAGAAGCAGAAAGAGAATTCAATATAAATGAAAAAAAACATTCGGGATTAGAGAAAATCGAAAAATCTTTTAAACGTAATGCCAAAAAAAGAAAGCCAAAGGAGGAGGATTTGCACATTGGCTCGATTTAGAAAAGGCCATTAAAAAGTATTTATTTTTAAAACGAATGTTTTCTGAACTGATTATTTGAAATGTTGTCTATTGTGATGATACATATGTAATGCTTGAGTCGCTCATCGAGAGTAGTGAGCCTGAGACTTTTGGCTTATAATACTCAAGCTATCTCTTTTTCACTAATGAGATTCTCAAATGATATCGACCGATTTGAAACGAGATTGACTGAGAAATTTAGCAAATAGGTTCGTTTGATGTTGTTGGTCTTTCATCCTTTTGATTTATAATACATTATTTTCGATCTATATTGTTCTGTTTTGATTTAATCTATCATTTTTACCATGTTTTTTGTTTGATGTTTTTTGTCGATTTCTTCTGGCATTAACAAGATTCCCGGATTACTCTTCACTGTTTATTCAATCTACGCTATGGTCGTAGGTGGTGCAACTTGGTAATATTTGATCTGTAGATAAATTTTCTAGGTATTAGAAAGATTTTTCTCTTCATTTTAATGTTATAGGGTTGCCTCATAAGTTTTGTCGGAAAAAACACCATAAAATATTTTATCAATCTTCCACGTCATGCAAATGCGAACAGTAGTCGCCATTGTGCTCAATATATCTCAGCCAACGTCCAGAGAGGCTGCGTATCCCATTTTGGAAAAATCACGCGGTTTCTGGTCAAACCAATGTAGAAGATCTTCGTTTCTCCATGATCTATTGTTGAAAGCGCCATCATTGTCCCAGTACACCCATATCTCATCGCAGGGGATGATTTGGGACAGGAAATCATTTCGGCGATAACTATCCAATAGCTGTTGACAAATTCATTTGCAATTATCCTTGTTGTGTTGCGTCAGAGCGTGTGGCACCCAGCAATTTTTCAGGTATCGGTATCCCATTGCATTCACGTGGCGGCACACCGTAATTTTATCCTGATCAATTCCCTCCGCAATGTTCTTCGTTGTTGCACGCTTGTCTTCAGTCAGAAACTCGATTATCTTCTCGTCTATGTCAAGACAGGGCCGCCCTTCGCGGACTTGATCGTCTGTGTTAAAGTTGTTTTCACGAAAATTGGAAATCCACCTTTCACATGTTCTCTTTGAGACTGTTCTAACTCCAAGGGCCGTCTTAATTTCGTCAGACATCTGTGGGGGTATTAAATCCCTTTTCCAGCCATACTAAATTAATTTACGAATATCAGAGCGATTAAAATCCATTAGGATGACGAAAATGCTATTATTTTATTAAAAAAAATTCATTTAGAACAGAAAATAAAAATTATTGGACATAAGTAGATCGTAAATGCTATTTTATCTAATTCACATTTTATTAGGGATTGCAAATATTTATGATCTATTTATGTGATGCAAGGATATCTGCAGTTAATAGAGATATATTTGTGCGACAAAACTTATGAGGCAACCCTATATTTATGCTCATTACTATTCATCCCCTTCCACTCTTAACGACGGTGTTCTGGATTCTCATGCAATCTTCAAAAATATTATTACTGTGTGATCTTAATCACTGTGCCCAATCGTATAATAACACAAATATTAATGTATACGCGTTCATCATGTCTGTAGACTCTAATCCTCTTAGGATTGAAACTTAGTCATGCAATATATGCAATTCTACCCGTAAAAATTAGGTCAGAAAACTTCTTTTTGAATTATTTTTCATCTTTTTTGTTAAAAAAACTTGTCACTGCGTATTTAAATTCATTCTTGTTGAACACAAAATCATCTTTCAAATACTTATTAAACCTTGAAAATACGAAAAATTCGCTCAGAGCTGTCAACTGCGCCCGTCACCATTGAACCGCTGTGGATTATACAGAAGAAATAACGTTTTTTCATGGGGCATTCGTCTCTTCCTTCCAGCTTGAATAACATTAGTGCAATATTTTCCGTTTAGTGTCTCGCCTTTGTCATCAAAATCTCTGTGAACGACATCTACTTCTTCATTTCACTGGTAACTATTGTAGACCGTGGACTTTACCAAAATTGTTGCGTAATTTTCTCAAAACCAAAAATTGAAAATGTGCTGCAAAACTTGCCGTCAACTTGATTCTTTTTTACTCAATTCTAGTGACTATCTTTAACCAATAGTTTTTAAAGGTAGTCTACGGAATATTTGACGCCCCCACGTGAATCCAAAGTTCAGTAATTCAAGTAACAACTGCAGAAATTCTTATACTACTGATCTCATGAAACTCCTTGATAATGTTTCCTTATTCCATGTTCCTGTCTTTTTATCACTGACAAATATTCGGGTTACACTTTTCTTTCTGAAAATGAAAATATTCCTTTCTAAAATCGGGTAGAAATAGATTAAGAATGTAAGAGAATGTAAAGAGAATATGAGAGAATACATTGGAGTATACAATATTAGTGAGTCAATTGTATTTGAGGGTGGAAATAAATCTTTAAATATCCGAATTTCGTTCACTCAATTTGGAATTAACAGCGAGGGAATCTAAATTGGTGCTGTTAGATCCATTAAGCCGTTAGTCTTGTTAAAGCAATCACAAATCTGTTTATTATGTCTTAATTGTATGAGACTACTGAAAGTAAGAAAGTGATGATTCATCTTTAAAAAGTTGTAGAATGTTAGTGAAACTGATGAAGAAAACCCTCTGTAAGTCTCTGTTCTCTCGAGGCATTCACATTGGACAGAGACTGTTATTGAAGGAGAGCATCAAGGAGACCTTCAGTGAAGATCCAGACTCTTCGGAATCAGATGTCCATCACAATAAATACGTTTTCAGAGAAATACATAATGAAAGTCTCATCAAGGATTTTTGTTTCAGTTATTTCAGTCCAGTAATTTTATTTATATTTATTTATTGATTTATTAAAAAAACATTATTTACTCATTACCATTACTCATTTTTAAATACATTTTGAGTAAATTAAAATCAATAACTAATTTGAAAAAAAGAAAACTGAAAATCCTTAACGAAGAGAAAAGACATTTTAAATTTTAAAAAAGAAAGACTAAAAAGGAATCATTTGCTTAGCTCAAAGTTTTCTTAAGGAAAAATATTTTTAAATTCCTAACAAATTGTTTTAAATTCGTCCCGGCAATTGTCCCTGGTTTCTTATTCACTCCAAACAATTGAGTTCCATATAAAAGTTTTATTGTCCAACTCGCTATATGGGTCGTAATGATTCCATGTCTTGCATTTATTCATCCATACGCTGCTCCAGATGTCTTGAATAAATTACGAGACAGATCACTTTCTCTTTGAAGTACTCAAGAACTTCGTATTTTGAAGACACATACATTAGAACAAGGAACAATTTTTAATATTGTGATCAAATGTTCTAGCATTTATTTTATCATGTGTATTCTCAATCGATACTTTCAGAAATTATTGAAAATGCCGGAAGCTTTAGTACCAAACGATAGTCTAGATAAACTGATACACCAATTGAAAGGTAAGCTGTGCGAGGATTGTTATTAGATTGAGTCCATGATAATGTCGGTCAGAGATAGATTTGTCGAATGATGAGAGAGGCCGAGAACAGTTGAAGAAAATCGGAATATTCGGGGCGATAATTCCCAGACGATATGGGGGGTTAGGCTTGACGGTTACTCAGTACACCTATCTGTTGCAACAGGCCAAACTGATCGACTGGTCACTATCGTTGATCGCTCATCAAAGTTTATGTGCTCAAGTTAATTTTTTTTATTTTTTCACTGCTATTATTTATAAAATATCATTTATAGTACAAATAAAATAAGGCAGATTGTGTTAAGTTCTCCGGAAAGTTTCTTAGGTTCCCATAATAAAATTATACATTTCTTTGGAAAAAACACTTCAATAAATAATATATTGATCATTTTGTTAAACTATCTTTTGTCATTTTCAGGTTATCCTATACGTTTTTCATCACAGCTCGTTAGGTCAATTTTCGATCATTAATATGTTTTAGAACAAGCGAATCATTTGCTGAGTATGTTCAGTTTTTAGCCTCTGGAAGACTCCACAATCTCCTGAGATTCATGAATGACCCTCGACCCACAATCTGCAGCAAATCCAAACTGATGACCATATTCGAGCAAACTAATATAATTAAGCGTTGTCGCAGCATTAGGTCGATTTTGACAGAGTACTTCAATAATTAATCAAAGGATTTCATAAACAGATCTCAAATTTTTAGAAGTCCAATTAAGTAAAAAAAATCAATTTTCTTTTCAAAATGCCCAAGATACTTTCCTCAGGAAGGACATGCAATATTTGCTCAGATTACCTGTAACCGTCCTAATGGCAGAATAGATATATCTGGACGGTTTATTATTTTTAGATAGGTTTTCGTATGATTTATGTCTGGACAATAATCTGTAAGTAAAAAATATTCAAGATTAAAGGAATTAAATATTGGTTTCACTACTTGAAAATAATGGAAATATTCTTGGTCCATCATTAACCCGTTGACTACCGAATTTGTTTTGGAGATTTGTTAATTTTATTGAAGTTTTAGATGTAACACAGGTAATTCAGCATGAAAAAAATTTTAAGAAGACTTAGAAATATTTATTACGTAAGAGTTACAAAAATTGAGTTTTCAATCAATATTGCAGTATGATTATATTTTACTGATTGGAATCGGTTGTTATCACTCATCCACATCAAAATGGAGCTTAGTGTGGTTAATGGCACATTACAGTAAAGGCACATGAAATAACTTCGTTGTCGAATTTGTTTCGCACTACAAACAATACAATTTCTTCTACTTCGATCTCTGCTCTTTGTATCCTGTGGAACATTGTTGGGAAAATGACGAGCAACTAATCTCAAAGGTGTAGGAGCACTAGAAGGTCTACCAACTCTTTCTCTCTGAAGGACCATATCTCTGAAGTATTTTATACACTTCAAAGTTTTCCTAATTGAAGCAGAGAATGATATCTGCATGTCAGTTTCATCAACAGCTCCCATTTGTTGCGAATATTCCATGACTAGAGCGGGCTCCATAATTCCTGTTCCGTTTGATCTATCGATTGTTCCACTGTTCAAGAAATTTGTACTATTTACAGTCGATAACATGTAGACATCGCGTTTGTCTTTCCATTTCATCGCTAGAAGAGCTGAAGACGAGAACCATTGCACATCTCCTTTTCGTGATTTACCAGAGAATTTGGCAATCCTTTACGATTTTTTCTCACTGTTCCACATGCTCCAGTTTTGTTTTGATGCAATAAATTGAATAGAGTTGGACTGGAGGACGAGAGACCTGGACTTGAAAAGTTAATAGTAATATTTAGAGAAAAACCGCATTAAAAAATTTCTCATCGTTCAAAAGTTATAAGCCGTAAACCCGTATAACACGGGTCTCCGGTAGTCGACGGGTTAATAAACGAGAACTGATAAATATTCCCTTTGGTACGATTATCGCCATTTTAATAACCGTCTATTAATTTTAAATGTTCCAAGTTATTAGTTGATATAATGACACACATTAATATGTTTCGACCTTGTGACTTCAGCTGATAGTCGCACATCCTGACTCACCTAAACATGACACATTTCTGCTCGCAACACTGACTATTCTAATAGACTAGTTGGCTCTGAATGTGACCAGCAGATTAACGAGGGGTTTCGTATTATCTTCAGTGTCATATAATATTTGAGTACTTATTTCTGCTGGAATATCGCCGGAGTCAGAGTTGCTTGCGTATTTTAGCAATGGATAAATATCGATTCCTGCGAACTGCAGTCAGATATTATAGCAAGAATATCTTGTTATTTGACCTCATCATCCTTAGGTGATCACATCTTAGATATCTCTCTTGATTTTTCGTTTTAATCAATTTCTTGTTTGATAATGTTTCAGATAATTTTATAACCATATTAAAATTGATTAATGTTTACTTATAACGTGAGAGGGTGGCATTGTTGCTGTTAATCTAATTAGTTGACACAGGTACAGATGATGATACCATACCTAATCATCATGGCATTAATCAGTCGATCTTTTGCAGTCAGTGACTAAAGTTCCAATAAACTATTTAATTAATCAATTCGTTCTGAAAACGACACTTTGAATTAATAAAGAATTGCATGGTTATTTATTAGAGAGTATACGATCAAATGTGATGGGGAGAAAGTGGGCTGATCCAGGTTATGAGCGATTTTTTGGAAATAGAAACTTCTTTCTGATCACTTGTGCCAACATCAACATTTGGAGTGTTAGAATCTCACTTTCCTTTGACTTTAGGTCGATTGGTTTAAATCAAATTGGTTTAAACAAATAAATTAACCTAACAAGAAATTTGTCTAAAATCACGATAAGGATAACGGTCTCCCACTTTCGAGATCAAGATTTGGAACTGTCATGGAAGAGTTTTGGAAGGATTGCATAAGATAAACAATTATATTGAGGCATATCATCGTGGCTTTCTTTTACCAATTATCCAGTAATCATCACAATATGTTGAGGTTTATCACTGCAATAAAAAATGAACAGTCAATAAATGAACTAAAAGGTGAACAATTTGTTAGTGGACTGCAACCAGCAAGGAAAAAAGATATATTGATTGTGCAGAGAGACTAAAAACAGTTGTACAGACTTTGGATGATGAAATGACTGACATACAAATTTTAGATTTTCTCCGTGGTGTAGCTCATAATGTGAAATATTAATACAGTTTATTCTTTGTCGGATTTTTTTTCAATTGAAATTCCACTTATTGTTATGTTAATTGTTTAGTTTTAGACCAATTGGTCGACTCTCCTTTCCTTTTACATCAGTCGACAAAATTAATATATGTTTACTTGATAATCAATTTAAAAAAATAAATAGTTAGTAGTTAAAGACATTTTTCTGGAATCCTTTACTTAAAGTAATATAATATAGAAAACTTGTATGTATATGTACGTTCAGAACTTGACTGCCTCGCTACTTATATTTTGATATAATCCGGGTTTTTGAAGTACTTTTTGTAGATTTTCATTCTTCTTTTTTATTACTATTTATTGTTTCTTGATTCGTTGTTGATTTCTTCAAGAATACTGTATTACTTCCATTTAATGCCGCATTACAGTTGACAGATACACTGGGATGCGCCTTTTACATGTCCAGTCGTAAGCATAGTAACATGCTGTACTCTATGACAATTCACTGGTGCATTTCCGGGCATATCCGACTATATTGCAGTTTCGTCCACGTTGCCAATATTTTCTGTCCGTAGCTGATATTGGTATCATTGCTCTTTGCAATAACAGACGACATCCATTACTTTCTTTGCTTACTCCAGTGAAAGTCATGGCCCAGTTGCTGTTTTACTAGGTAGGACGAAATTATGACGCTTCATAAACTTTTCTAACCATCCACGGCTTGCTTTGAAATCGGGGTCTTTGGTTAGAGCTGTAGCCTTGGTATATATATTGATTTGCGTGTAACTCGATGATAGAGAGAGCGCTCGTCTAAAATCCACTGACGTATTTTAATTTCCATTTCTTCATTAATAGCTTTACGACCACGCCAGGAATACATTGTCATTTTGAGGCTTTACGTCCTCCAGTTGATGCATCGAGATCTGAAAACTTTCCACTGGCTTCATGTTGACTCCACTCACGGATCAGCTTTTGTAAACATGAAGCTGTACTACTGGACGATTTCCTTTAATTTTTGCTAGGTCGACTGCTCTCTTTTTGAGAGCAAGTTCAATGTAATCGTTCGCTCGGAATTCTGTTCTATAAAATATAAGTGTTGACATTGTGTATTTTTAAACTTATTATTTCTTTAATATAGTTTTTTGATTTTAATAAAATAAGCACTGCCCTCGATTTAATGCCGCATTTTCTAATCAGAATTTAATACGTAATACTACTAATAATTTTATTCTATGTTTTGTCTAGTTTCTTGCTGTTACATATGGCATCATTTCTGACAATCGCTCTCTCCATAATAATTATCGATTTATGAGACTAGTATCTTGCTTGAAAAAAATAACATCGTTCTGCTTAGACTCAATCGTAACTCAAATTTGTTAATTATTCTCACATATTCCCAGACAATCGTCATCTACGGCTCCGAGGAACAGAAAAGCCACTACTTACCGAGAATGGCAACCGGTGAATTGATCGGTGGTTTCTGTTTAAATGAGACTTCCAGTGGAAACGATCTTTTCGGAATAGAATCCGAAGGCTCTTTTGATTTGTTGGAAAATCATTATGTTTTGCAAGGCACTAAAACCTGGGTAATCAATGGGCACTTCGCAGATGTTTTTGTAGCGTTTTTAAAAACAAAAGACGCAAGATTTGAAGTGAGAAGGAATTTCGATAAAGTTTGTTGATAACTTTATTTTTTATCCAGGGAAGTCGCTACCACTTATCGGCATTCATAATTGATAGAAATCATTTGGGAGTGAGTGTTGGGACTCCGTATAACATTGATTGGTTACCGAATTGCGGAAGTACTTCTATAAGAAATTTTAATATCCTTTAAGATAACTTAATATCCTTTAGTCACCGATGTGATTTTCGATGAAGCCATTGTCCCGGTCTCCTGTGTTTTGTTTGAGGCCAATGCCGGTTATAAAGTTGGAATAAATTCTTTTTTAATAACATTTTTAAATATTAAAATAAAATAAAGGCGAATATTATTTGTTAGATGTGACACTGTTTCAGAAATAGCGTTAATCAATCAATTCTTCATACTAAGATCCTCTGCCTTATCTTCTCCATTCACCCATTTTCCCATTCATTCCAAACAACTCATAATCGGTGAGTCTGCTATAGAAATTATATTCGATCGAAATGAAA
Source organism: Girardia tigrina (assembly GCA_001938485.1). NCBI lineage: Eukaryota > Metazoa > Platyhelminthes > Tricladida > Dugesiidae > Girardia > Girardia tigrina. Next base: position 54,800 of record MQRK01253405.1, read on the forward strand.
TTTATTTTCTATAACAAGTAAGTTATGAAGGGGGGTGGTCTTTCTTTAGGAAATTTGCATTTACGTAAACACATTTTTCAAGCACATATCGCGATTCTGGAAGAAATCTTTTTCCAAGTATTCTAACGGATTTGGAAAGGAATTTGAAACTGTACACTTCAAATGTTTTTTGTCGTGAAATGTTGGAATGTCGCTTGAGATAATCAAAAAGATAATATTCGGAGGATGTTAAATTAGGTCTGTAGGAATGGCGAGAGAGCGAAATTAGTTGACAGTTCTCAATTCATGGTTTTTGCATTGTCATGCAAATACTATATGTTACCAACACTCCTTTTCCTTCACTGCTTCCTGATGTATTGTCTCAGTGAAATCGGTTAGAATCATTCCTTTCGCATTCCAAAAATTTGTGAGAATGACAGCTTTTTATAACATGTTGACGATGGCATCTTCCTCGAAAACTGCACCTGGTAGATACCATTTTGCGACTGAAATTTTGGTTCTGGTACATGAAGAACAAAAGATTTCCATCTATGATTATAATATTCTTCAATATTCCGCAAGAAGGGATTTATAACACGTTCAGGAAGATTCAAGTTCTAACTGTGAATCAATCTGTGATTTCGCATCACCACTGTAAAAAAAACTGCGGAACAAAGCTGGAACACGTTTTTATAATTTCATTTGCAACGAATGATGACATTTATTTCTCTGGTGGTTACCAATCGTTCGATTGGTGCTACTTGTTTCGGGCTCTGTGATGTTTCTTCGTCAATTTCACTTAGCCTGCCAGAGTTTCTACGTCGCAAACAAATATTCCATATCTCTTAAATCGATGAACCACCGTTTGACAGAAACTATGGATGGATATACTTTCTGCGCCATAGATAGAACTCAGTTCGATTAATACCCCTGCAGTGATCATTAATTTAATGGCATTTTCACCGTGGTTTAAAAATAATAAATATGACCTGATAAAAATTATAAAATATTAATCATCAAATAATTAACTAAAATAATTAAATTTGTTTGAATGATAAACATTCTCTTCACTCCGTTTAAAGTTTTTTTCATTTTTCGGTGTCATTATTACACTGTTACAATTTCTTAACATAATTTTTGTACTTGAATAATGACACAAAAAAAAGAAAAAAATGTAAACCAATGAAAGAACTTGTTTATTATTCAAACAAATTTAATTATTTTAATAAAAAAATTCATCCATTAAAAATATATATTTGAAGACAATATATTTCGATGGATCGACCGTAACTGATTAATAATTTAATTCACCTGCATATGAATACAAATGTGATGATTATGTAATCCATTGCATGAAATCACTCTAATCAAAAGTTCTCAATAAGGGGTTTGTGTCAAATGACCAAATTCCCTAATGACCGAATCCTCAAATGACCAAATCCCAAATGACCGAATTCCTAAATGAACGAATCCCAAATGACCGAATCCTCAAATGACCAAATCCCAAATGACCGAATTCCTAAATGAACGAATCCCAAATGACAGAATCCTCAAATGACCGAATTATCAAATGACCAAATTACCAAATGAACAAATACCAAATGACCAAATCCCAAATGACCGAATTCCTAAATGAACGAATCCTAAATGACAGAATCCTCAAATGAACGAATCCGAAAAGACAGAATCCTCAAATGACCGAATTCCCAAATTACCAAATGACAGAATCCAAAATTACCAAAAGACCGAATTATCAAATGAACAAATCCCAAATTACCGAATCCCAAATGACAGAATTCCCAAATGATCGAATTCCCAAATGAACGAATCCGAAAAGACAGAATTCTCAAATGACCGAATTCCCAAATGACAGAATCCAAAATTACCAAAAGACCGAATTCCCAAATGACAGAATTCCCAAATGACAGAATCCTCAAATGACTGAATTCCCAAATGACTGAATTCCTAAATGACCGAATTCCCAAATTACCGAATCACAAATGACCGAATTCCCAAATGATCGAATTCCCAAATGAACGAATCCGAAAAGACAGAATCCTCAAATGACCGAATTCCCAAATGACCGAATTATCAAATGAACAAATCCCAAATTACCGAATCCCAAATGACAGAATTTTCAAATGACAGAATCCTCAAATGACTGAATTCCCAAATGACTGAATTCCTAAATGACCGAATTCCCAAATTACCGAATCCCAAATGACAGAATCCTCAAATGACCGAAATTGAGTATTACAAAATTTATTATTCTAAAATACAATAAATTTAAAATTATTTACGAGGAATATTTTAAATGTTATGTATTAGGGTTATGCACAAGTTCTCGACGCTGACATAGATGGCGCTTAAAATTATATTTATATTAAAATACAGTTTATTTTAATTGATTATATTTAAAATTGATTATATTTTAATTGATTCGTCTAAAATGGCTGAATATAAAAATCACATCAGACATTGGTTATTATTCATGTTTGATTTAGGTAAATCCCCTGCTGAAGCAAAACAATGGATTAACCGAGCTTATGGCGAAGGAACTATTGGTGCATCAACGTGTCGTGAATGGCTTATAAAGTTCAGAAATGGTGAAAAAGATATAAAGAATATAAAGCAAAAAGTGGTCGCCCAAAAGAAAACACCGATGAAGACCTGCAGACACTTCTTAACGAAGATTCAACCCAATCGACCAAAATTCTTGCCAAGAAGCTTGGATGCAATCAATCAACCGTGGTAAGAAGATTGAAAGCCATGGGAAAGATCCAGAAGGTTGGAAAATGGGTCCCACATCAATTATCCGAGCGCAACACAAACCAGCGCTTAACAACATGCATATCGCTCCTTGCCCGCCACAAAAAGAAATCATTGCTATGGAGAATCGTGACCGGAGATGAGAAGTGGATTTACTTCGACAATCCAGAGCACAAAAAATCATGGGTAGGTCCAGGTCAGACAACAACATCAACACCGAAACGCAATATTCACGGACATAAAGTCCTTTTATGCATCTGGTGGGATTCTTTGGGACCTCTCTATTATGAACTATTGAAACCTGGTCAAACAGTCACTGCACAACGATATAGTGATCAACTATTGCGCTTAGCACAGGAAATCGAGGCAAAAAGACCATTAACCTGTCAGGGTAGTAAGCAGATCATACTGTTCCACGATAATACAAGACCTCATGTTGCTTCAGCAACGAAAGAAGCAATATTGTAGTTGGGCTGGCAAGTTCTCCCTCACGCAGCTTACTCACCAGACCTTGCACGATCGGATTACTACCTTTTCCGATCATTACAACATACCCTGACTGGCAGACAATTCAAAAATAGTGATGAGGTCAGAAATTGCATAGACGAATTCCTCGATTTCAAGGATGAAGTGTTTCATACTAGGGGTAATCATCTTGTGCCAGAAAATGGCAAAATGTAATAGATTCAAATGGGGATTATTTTGATAATTAAATCTTAATCATTATATTGTAACTCGTCTATGAATATCTAATAAAAATGTCGAGAACTTATGCATAACCCTAATACGTCGCTGTATGAAGTATTATGTTATTTTGCATTTTATATTGAGATTTTTTAATTTTAAAATGAGTTTTTTTTCAATTAAAATTCAGATTTTAAATGCCTTAAAATTATAAAAATAAAGAAAATGAAATATTCTGAATTTTAAATGAAAAAAAATCATTTTAACATAAAAAATCTCGATTTTATATGAAAAAAAACCTTATTTGATTTATGAAAATAATTCGGTCATTTGGAAATTTGGTTTTTTGGCATTCTGTCATTTGACCGGATCCCCACAATAAGCTGATTGAGAGTGCCGATTGAACATTGATTTTAGGGCAACGTGACTTAATTAACAATGCTTCACACGACACTCTCTCCCAATAACTGTCACAATGCTCACAGAATTTTGAAATTATCAAAATTAACATCACATTTACATTTTTTCCTGTGTTCTGCAATATTACTCTTACTCTCTTCGACCGTGTTCTTGAATTCGTTTACAGAGATGACGGGCAGTCTCTCCAATGTATGTGGCATCGCACCCATTACATTTATATCCATAAACAATATCAGAACAAAGTGTTAAAGGTGTAATCGATTTATTACTGAACATATTTTGAATTTTATGAGATCGTGATATAATTTTTAAATTTAATTCATTGTTAGTTGCTTTTAACAATGCATTTTTAAAGTTTTTAAATCCTTCAGAATGAGGTACAAATAATCAATATTTAGGCATATTATTAATACCTAATGATACTTTCATTTCTTTCTTAGAACCGTTACGAGAGATAAATCTCTGATTTTTGGAACTACCTTTCAAACGTATCTTATTAATTTTTTAAGAAAAGATTTAACAAGGAACTTATTTTAATAAAACTTTCTGCAGATTTAAGAAAAGTAGAAGACAACAACAAGGAGCAATACATTAAGCCTCTAATCATGTTTCTTTTATATTTCGGTTAACAAAAACTTTCCGATGAAGTACATAAACTTGTATCAGTTTCAAAAGATCCAGAAAAGACAAGACTCCATTCGTTTAATTTACAACTGTAAAAGACACATCAAATGTTCATTTTCTTTTAAATAATGAGTGCTATAAGCAAACTAATGGGGTTGTCACGGGTTCTCCTGTAGCACTAACTTTGCTTCTGTTTTTCTTTCAAAGATTGAAAATACAATTAAATTGTTTGATGGGAATCCACGTGTAGTATATAAAAGATATGTTGATGATATGTTTCTAGTTGTTAAAAATCAGGCCGATGTACTTCCATTTGTAAATTTTAAGAATGATAAAAAATAATTTAGTAAATCAAATATAATGAATGATTTCTCTTTATAACTTGCTTCTGTTATCGAAAATAAATTTCATCTAAATAATCGGATCGTGTTTTCTATGGTCGTTTTAATACTTATAGAGCCCAACATTTTAGCACAGTCCTCGTCAACCTGATGTCTTTTATCGTTACTTGCGATTTTCATTTCCATCATAATATACATGTTTATTCTTTTATTGTTAAAATGCATCTGAATAGTTTAATCTTTCAATGAAAAATTAAAGTGCTCCCCGAACTTTATCTTCAATGTCGACAGAATTTCCTTTCCTATTTTTCTATCAAAATGAGAAGTTGATTTAATTTTGTCTTATCTTTTAACATTGGACTCAACTTCAAGTATCATTCTTTAGACATGGGAGCCTTCTTTCGCTGATATTTACGTGTGTCTCGATTTCGTATTTGTAGGCAAGACAATAGAATCGTTCAATGCCGATTGGTAACACTAATAATTGGAATATCGCCTTTATTCATTGGTATTAAAACAATTTTTATATTTATTATTTTTTTAAATAAACAGATCGCAAATTATATTCAAAACAACGCTCGACTTTTAGTTGGCGCATTTATGAGTAACTTTATGCGACAGTTATTAAATGATTTGGAGGAGAAAGAGAGTGAAGGAAAGATTCCTCCAAATGCGTATATTGATCATTTGATAGAAGAATGCCAAATGTACTTGTTCGTGACAGAAAGCGTTCTCTATTTCACGACACGATTCGCTGACAATTACGTCCATCCAGAGATCGAGCTGGAGTCAGCCGCAGTTAAAGTAGATTGATTATTTCTCTTACTCGTCTGGCCTTTTATTTCTCTTTGATTGTCTCTCACCCCTTTCTTGTTTTCATTTTTTTCATTCATCATTTGAATGTCTGGGATCTGTTGACCCTTTTACTCTAGGTGTTCACTGCTGAGACTGCGGTTAAAGTGTTTGAGTTCTACTGTCAAATCTTCCAGTTAATTCATCAATCGATCCCTGAGAAATTGCAACAACTCTCTCGTACTTTGTATGGGATACAGAATTTCTTGGTGGGATTATTGATTCTGTATTTAGTATTGTTTTGTTTAATTCCAATCGTTTGTGTTCTAAGGGTTCGAATTATTTCATTAAACTCTATATCGGGGGTACCTTGGTTGAATTATCGGATAATAATCCCCAGCAATTCTTCACGAAAATTAGACAACCTTTAAAAGACATCCCGTGGATGAAGGATTCCTTGAAAGAGAAGGCGAATGCATTTGGGGCGCCAAAACACGGGACCGACTCCAGTCTCGCGACTTCTCTCAAGTACGCCATCTTTCTGGATGACATTGAGAAAATCTACAAAGAGCTTCAGATTGCCAAGTTCAATCTGGTTAAGTTTCTTGAGACTTATCGGAATGTAAGAGAGATTATGTGTCGAGTTTCGAGAATCTAATTCTGTTGCAATATCTCCAGGAGACTCTCAATTATCAGATCATAATGTCATCTATGTCCAATCTTGGTGAGATCATTTATACACTCTCCTGCTGCATTGCTCGTGCTAACACAACATATGACGACCATGAGGCGAGACTTATTATATATTGTTATTATTATTTATAATTACAATGAACAACTGTTTTTTTAAGTCTTGATTCCTGAAAGGTTTTAGGTGATTGTGACAGGTAAATATAGTTTTTGTTTTACTGCGTCAAGTAGGAGCTCTAAGAAGTTGACATTTATATGTTTACCTATTTAACCGCGTTTAGGCCATTGACTTCAATAGACTTAAAAATATTTTGTTTCTGATTCGCTGTTGTATTCAGCTTCTGGTGCATTGCCACTGACAGCACCAAGATTCAAGGGGGAAGACGTCCAAATGTGATTGAAGGAAATGAATCTTAAGAGACATGTTCCATTTCATTTCCTAATATGCGCGGACTTCAATTATACGACTTCAACGTAGTTTGGCCAGCTGTAATTGCACAGAAGATTATCAACATCGCCTTTGAAGGCTTTCCACAAAACTTTGCCTGGCACACTAACAACTCTTTATATTACGTGCTACTCGTGTCTGATCTGAGGACCAACGAAAACGCCTTCTTTGATCTTCGCGTAACTTATTCTAAGAAACATCTGTTTTAAAAAGCAGAAACCATCGCTTTCCTTGTTCAGTGTTTCATGAGTCCAAGTACTATGTGTGAGGAGGCAAATATATCATTACAGGCTCTACAAGTGTTCGTGTGCAACATTTTTATTTGCTTGAACTAAATTTTTGTGGATAATAATGTGACTCTTTGACACGGCTGTCCCATTCAATGGTAAAACAACAGTTCTTGATATGGCCGAACTGCAGTCCCAGGAATGACTTTCATATCTTCACAGATATTTCAGTTGCACCTGCTGTACTAAATGTGTTTGAGTAACAGTTCCATGTTTCCATATGTATTCTTCATTTGGACTACGTAGTCAATAGGTTGACGGATAAACGTTGCAATGGTGTAGTAGAATTAATAAAGAGACGCCCCTTTCTGGATTGTGAAGACAACCTAAAGCCGAGAACAATCCTACAATGTTACAACAGAAACAGAGATTGTGCTTATTTGAGCAAAAAATATGGTGATTAGGATGCATCACGGTCCAAGAACAAAAAATTAATTGCCTAGATTTAATCTGTCTGGGTTTCCATTGTGTTTGGTTGTGCATAAAGAGAAAACGTGACAAATATTTTACAGTTTTAAAGATATTTAGGGGTCTCACAGTGGCAATGAACTTCGCGACATATGAAATCTAACAACAATTTTTATTATTAAAGTGAAAAACAAGTTTTTTCTACTACCCTCATAGTTATAGGTTCAAAAATGGTACAGATACAGCTTCAGCTAACATATGCTGCTGTCACAGTTCATGTGCTGAGTACAACTGGTTACTGTTCAGTTTAATAACACGAAATTATATATTAGGTGTACAAGTATGAAATGCGGATTAAATTTTGAAAAGAAATACGTTAAAAACAAAAGAACGATAAAAAAGCTTTATTCAAAATATGCTCCATTACTAATGATACATTT
>MQRK01253405.1:80630-98407 GCA_001938485.1 Girardia tigrina
ATTGTTTCGGGTGTGGAGACCTCAACTGGGCGTCCAGGACGTTCGGCATCTGCAGTGCTTGTACGGCCACAACGAAATTCAGTAAACCACTTTTTTACCATTGAAATCGATGGTGCAGAATCCCCATAGTATTTATCAAGCTTAGCCTTGGTCTCGGTAATGGTTTTTTTTCGCAAAAAATAATGCTTAATAAGCACACGAAATTCACTTTTATCCATTTTCTCTTCAAATTACTGGGTAGTCTGATAAAGATAGCTGTGACACACAAACTAAATGACTCAGCAAGTTAAAATTTTTGAGAGGAGTCAACTGACTCATGCCTGTTGACAGGAGCAGTGTTGCTTTTCAGTAACGAGGTCAGAAATTCAAAAAGTCACGGACTTATTGACCCACCCTCGTAGATTATTTTCATTGATGCGTCTCATATGTTGTAAATTGCTTTAATGATATTTATGTGTCAAAATTAAAAATTCAAAATAGAAGAAAAAAAGCATGTTTTTGACACGTATGATGTAATAGTTTTCAACTGTATAAATAGCAATTAATCACTTTATTTCATTGCACTTTAGATGCCGAAATTGTGAAACGCGTTTGTATTGGGAATACATTTAATATTAAAAAATGGCCTTTCTTTTCATTATTATTAAAAATGCCATTATATATATATCAGAAAAGATTTTTTTAAATAATGGTAAATTATAGAGGTGTTCTGCTGAAAAAGTCTCATATGCAAAGAAAATATGGTGAATTTTGGATGGTGGTAAATAAAGAGGTTTGACTGTAATATTTATTTTCCACGTGATTTGATCACGTTAATTCCTAAAATCGATTAATTTTAATTTTTATATTCACTTGTAAAATAGCTTTAAATATAATTTGTTTTATATACAATTATTATTTATGCAATTTAATATTAATTTTAAATATTGGCAACCTGCCTGAAATGTAAAAAATTATTATAAAATATTTTACAGTTTAAATTTTAAAAATTCTAAAAAATTATAAGTTAAAAAATCCCCACATGGGCTAAGACGAGTGTTGGGTGTCGGGTTGCGAGAACTAAAATCCAGCCTAATATTGATGTTTATGACGACAAATCACTTCTTTTTATCGCGAAAATGACTGTCGATTGTTTCGTTTAGGATCTACTGGTTTATCCGGAGATCAGTAACACTCCAGACGTAGAGAAAGTTACATATTTGTCGGACAAATTAAAAGAACTGATGCGTCTTTTGAGTGAGACATGATTGTAGTGTCTCTAAGTGTCAATTGATTGGCAATGTATACCGATTCAGATGACGCACACGATCACGAGCACAGACGGGCTATAATCGATAAGATCACCAGAACAGGTGTGCTGGGTTTGTGTTTGCCGCGGATCTATCTCGGCAGTGACTACGACCTGATGATGTTCACACGAGTGGTCGAGGCGGTCTCTATGGACACAGAGCTGCTTCTGTGCACATTCAATCCCAATACACTCGCTGCACAGGTCGATTGATCGCAATATTCTCACTACATATTAATCTATTTTTGTGATAATATCTATTAATTGTCTGTCACAATTTAAAATAATTCAAAAATATTCGTTAACTATTTTAGAACATTTTATAAAAAATTATCTTTGGAAATTGTTCGGAATTTTATTTTAGTTTTATTTATATACACTCCCAATCGCTTATTTATAGAAAATATTCGTTTTTATATAGAATTTATTAGTTTTTATACAGAAATTTTTAGTTTTTACTTGTATATCATATTTTTTTATCCAGGCAAGGTAAGTTTAGATCTAAGCATAAAAAACACTAAATTCTTTAAACTTAAACACTTTTTTGAAAAGTTTAAAGAGTATTTCTTATAATTTTTCCATAAATCTAGAATAATATATTTTATTTATTTCAAAAATGATCTTCTTTCAGACCTTAGCCATTTGGCCATGCGTGCACCAAATTATGCACAAGTTTTCGCCACATCTCTCTATTTGTAGCGTCTCTTCTCAGACCTTCCTCTTGGTCTTTCTCCTTCCACTTTTCCTTTAATCATAACCTTTGCTAGTGCTTGCTTTCTTATCTGATGTCCGTAGAATTTCAGCTTCCTTCTCGTGGGGATCTCTTCTATTGATTTCGGTCTTTTACCTAATATATCTGTCACTCTCTTCCAGACAAATTCGTTTGTCTTCTTTTCTCTCTACGGGATCTTCGGCATTCTCCTGTAGCACTCCATTTCAAAAATTCGAAGGATACAGTTTCAAATTCCTTTCAAAATCCGTTAGAATACTTGGGAAAAGATTTTTTCCAGAACCGCGATATGTGCATGAAAAATGTGTTTACGTAAATGCAAATTTCCTAAAGAAAGACGCCCACCTTCATAACTTATTTGTTATTGAAAATAAATTTCATTTCGATCGAATATAATTTCTATAGCAGACTCACTGATTAAGAGTTGTTTGGAATGAATGGAAAAAAATTGGTGAATGGAGAAGATAAGGCAAAGGATCTTAGTGTGAAGAATTGATTGATTAACCCTATTTCTGAAACTGTGTCACATATAACAAATTTTATTTATTTTATTTTAATATTTAAAAATGTTATTAAAAAAGAATTTATTCCAACTTTATAACCGGCATTTGCCTCAAACAAAACACAAGAGACCGGCACAATAGCTTCATCAAAAATCATATCGGTGACTAAAGGATATTAAAATATCTCATAGAAGCGAAGCAGGACGTTTTGGCGCGAGGTCGTTTTGGCGCTGTGTCAATTGTTCCCACCCTAATCCATTTTTTTGCGTTTATAAAAAATCTGTTTTCTACAGATGGATACTCAAAAAAACATTTTACTCAAACATTGTTTATTAAATCAAAAGTCCGTGTTTATTAGTCCATCAAAAAATTATGCGCGATTCCTCTAAGGTACTCGATGATGTTTCGTTCATTGTAGTCCCAACAATTGTTCTGATCCTGGCATCTGCAGCGACGTATTTTCTGCGCTTTACAGGCTGCTGATCTCCACGAGCGAATTGCTCATATATAAGGTCACGTCCTTTTTGAACACCTCGAATGCCGTCCATAAATTTCCAAATGTTTCGATGATCCACCCCGAATTCGGCCTGCACTCTTCGATGTGCTGCTTCCACATAGCTGTTGGTTCGATCCTCTCCATTCACTGTTCTCTCGTAGACAGACCACATATGAGAAGGAAATAATGCACGACGTCGAGTGTGGTTACGATTTTTACTCAATCAATTTTTTCCAAATTTTGCACATTAAAAAATGTAATTGTAATTTTCCCTTCTACAAAAGAACAAAAAAATTCTGTTGGTCAAGTAGAGTTCTGCCCGCCATAAAGAGTGGAATATGAAAGTTTGTTTTGGATTTACTAGTTTAGATATAATTCAATATTAAAAAATTGCTTACCTGATTTATTTTATTTTGAAAATTTAGCAATTTTATGTATTTATTTTAATATTTTTTCTGAAAAGAAAATAATGTCTGTCTTATAGTAAACGTTTACGCGATTTTATTAAGATTTGAAAAAATATGTAGAAGAACATTAAAAAAAGGTAGTTTAGGTTTAGAAATTTTATTTCAAACATTTTGCTTTTAGAAATTCTCATTTTAGAAATTGTCGTTTTAGAAATTGTCGTTTTAGAAAATTTGGTTTTAGAAATTCTAGACCTTAAATCAGAATTTTGGGTGGCTTTTCCTTCGGAAAAACCAATTCACAAAACTCGCGCTTACTGTAGGGAATATAAAGCCTCAATGGAGTCTCGTCCTTTATTATAATATTCTTTAAAAATTTGTGTTCAAGAGCATCAAACAGAGCCAGGTTGTCTTGACATGCTTTCATTCGTTTTTCTCGCATCTCGGCTGTCAGGAAACGTGGGACAGATCGCCTGCACAAGTTTCTAACTCCAAAGTGCACCAGCATATTCTGCACAATCTCCAAGCTCACAATAATTGATAAAAATTACAATTTTTCATCAGGAATGACTTAAAGGTGCCCACTTCTTTCTTCATCAAATAAATTGCTCCTGTCAGAGGAAAACTTACTTATCCAGTTTAAAAAAGTGCCCTTCCGGGTTGATTCATTTCCATATGTTTCCTGCAGCTGACGTACTTCTTTTCAGTCTTCCTCAAAAACAAAAAGCGAATAACACGGCGAAATTCCACTGGCTGGGATATTTTTTGAAATTTCGCAAAAAAATAATGCTATCAAGCATTAAAACAGTGAATTAAACTTGATACTATTTACTTATTTATATATATATATATATAATTCCAAAGTCAATTGAAATTGTTTATTAATTTCGATGGATTAACCATCATCTCCAGAACAACTGATTTTTGAAAAAAGAAATGTACTTAATACTGCCGGTAATGGTTATGCAATTAATACGTCATCAATAAATCATTTAAAAACCCTCAATAAAGTTGTCGAGAGAGTATTTCGAACATTAATTTTAGCATCCAAAGATCTTATATATAACGCTTTACTCGAGTCACTCTCCCAATAATTCTTAAATTCAGTGTACAGAATTTTTAAATTATGGGTATTTATGTCCCTTGTACAATGTTTACTATGTGTAGCAATATTACTTCCATTTTCCATACGACTGTGTTCCTGGATTCTCTTTAAATTTTACATATAACAAGTTAGAATCTTTATACATTGAATAAACAAATCGTCATCTCCACACTAGAACGGCTGAACACGCTCAATTAAGTAGAAGGAGCTCGATTCTCGATCATATTAAAAATTGTAGAAATGGAGCCAAATATTTGGAATTGTGATATTTTTAAGCTTCAAAAACTAATGTTAATTTGGCCTGAAGATCTCATTGGGTAATCCGCTGAAATTAAGTACAATAAATTTTGTAAAATGGCGTTCATTATTATTTTCATAATAATAATATTAAGCAAGTAATTTGACCCTTTGAGCGCGGATGTCGACTATAGTCGCCGAATTTAATATTTAATAATGTTCAATAAAAATACCGAACGCAATTTTTCCGCAATTATTTGAGTAATAAATTTCAGAGAAATACCCAATGCAATCTTCAGATTTATTAAGAACACCAATATGACTTTTAATATTTTTATTATTACAACAAGTTTGATTGTCTTTAGGACAATCTTTGTCAAAGCTTTAGTAAGATTGCATCAGTCTATTAATTAATGACTTTAATCTTATCTGAGCAAATGGATAATTAAATAAATTGTTAAAATATTTACTCAAAACTTTATTTGTTAAAAATTAAAATAATTATTAATTAATTGAAAAAAATTAATTCAATTTATTAATTTAAAAATTGTAAATAAAATTAATAAACTTTTTTAAAATTTTACAATTACAGATCTGTGCAGAAAGTTTTGATCGATGATTTTCTATAAGCATCTAGTGCACGCATTGATAAATGTCTATGATATTTACAGTGTAGATACATATGTGAATAATTTTGTAAAATATAATTCAAAAATAATCAATTTTTCCTGTTATAGGATAACTAATTACAAAATATCGTTAACAAATAGTTTCGAAAATAAATAATATTTTGCACATGATTTCACTTTCTTGGGACTGCAAAAACTCCCTCAATTACTGATGGAGTTTCTCCCTCGTGGACGGACAATTACTGCGGATACCTACTGTCAACAGTTGGATCGTCTTGTTGCTGCAATAAAACAAAAGCGGAGGTGGCTTATGGGAGCAGAAGCTCAACAAATTACTTACCTTCACGATAACGCCAGACCTCACACAGCCAGCAAAACAATAAATAAGCTGCAGAAATCGGATTCAGTGTATTGCCCCATCCACCATACTCACCTGACCTCGCTCGCTCCGATTTTCATTTATTCTCCCTAATGAAAACCGCCCTCTGAGGACGAAATTATAACTCCGCTGAAGAAGTTCAAGTGGTGTTGGAGCGTTTGATTGAAGAGAAAACCCGCAGTTTCTTCACCAAAGGAATTAGAAAACTCCTAGAACGGTCAAATAAGTGTGTAGCTCACAATGGGCAATACTTTGAACACATTAGAGATGATGATGAAAATACGTAGTGCACTCAATAAGTAGTGAGCCTAACATAAAAATAATAATCCGATTCCAATGAAATTTATTTTTCATAACAAGCAAGTTATAAAGGTATCATTTCTCAAAGAAATCTCCATTCACACCAACACATTTTTTCCAGCGCATAACAAGGTCCAGAAAGGCTTTTTCGAAGAATTTCAGTGCCTGTTGAGCCAAGAAATTTGAGACTGCATCATTCAAGTCTTCTTTCGTAGCAAAATGTTGATCCCTGAGAGCTCGCTTGAGGTGGTTGAAGAGATGATAATTGGATGGTGCCAGATCCGGACTGTATGGAGGGTGTGAGAGCAGGGTGAGGCCACAACCCTCAATTGATGACATTGACAGCCCACTTGTTTGGATGGGTGCATTGTCATGCAAATAATATAACTCACAAACTCTGCTCTTCCTTCTCAGCTTTCTGGCCTGTAGCACGAGCCGGGAGTAGTATTCACTGTTGATACGAACACCAGCTTCCGCAAAATCAGCGAAGATCATTCCATTTGCATCCCAAAAAGTGGTGAGGATGAGAGCTTTTTTGTGAGAGGTTGATGATCGCATCTTGTTCGAACACCCTTCCCCTGGCAGCTTCCACTCTTGAGACTCAAGTCTCGATTCTGGGACATAAAGAGCAAGTGGTGTTTCATCCATTGTCATAATATTCTGTAAGAAGCGGTCTCCAATACGTTCATAGAGATTTAAGTTTTCCTGGTAGCACATCAATTGCCGATTCTTCATGTCTGCTGTTAAAAATCGTGGCACGAAGCGTGAACACAATTTTCTAATTCCTGTTTCCAGAAGCAGTGATTGTATGGTACCTGTACTGACATTTAATCGCATTGCCAGTTCTCTGGTGGTGGTTTGTCGCTCACACAGTATGATTTTCTTGACTTTTTTCGCTTTTTCTTGGCCAATTTCACGTGACCTATCCGAATTTTCTTCATCAAAATCAGACGTTCGACCATCTCGAAAATGGTTGAACCATCGTTTGACAGTAGATATGGATGGACTCTCTTCGCCATAAACAGAACTAACCTCCACGAATATTTCTTCCCGGCTTTTCTCTTTCACGTAACAACATATGCTAATCTTTCACTTGTCTATAAATCGGTCAAGATTTTCTGGACAGACATGTATTTTAAATAAGAAATAAATTTAAACATTACATAATTTCAGATAATAAGAATTAAAATATTAATCATCCGTCTGGGTAGGAGAGACACATTTCCAAATCAACATACAACATTCAAACATTCAAAATATTCCTCACAAGATTAAAGATGCAATATTATCGAACATAATTTAAAATATAAATAAAAAATTGAAGAAAATGATTTTCGAATTCTGTGCGATCGATTTTAAAATTATTGGGAGAGTGACGATAATAATATCAATGGATCCTAAAATTAATATTCAAGCTACATATTCAACCTCTACATTTTCGAATAGAACTTTAATGACATAATTGATTGTATAAGATTCAATTTAGTCTGTTAAAGTGTTCATTTAGTCCGAAGATAACTGGTAATTCGCCGAAATTAATTACTAAATTAAATGTTGAAAAATAGCGTTCAATAATAAATTCTGCTTGATTGTTCCCACAGGCAATCCTGCGAGCGGGTGATGAGAACCAAAAACAGAGTTATTTACCCAGATTTGTGCAAGGCGAACTTAAAGCGACTGTGGCAATGAACGAATCTTCTCTGTAATATATCTGCTATCGATAAGTCGCGATTGATTATTTATGATCATTTTCGGTTTCAGTGATGATCTGAGATTACCGGAAATAAAAACCGTTGCCGTTTTAGACAAAACTGATCAGTCGTATTTGATTAATGGCTCGAAATCATTGGTTTTTGGGTTGAATAATGCCGACTATATTATTGTTTTTGCTAAGGTACATTTTATTATTTCATAACTTGTTTGTATTCCGAATTGGAACCATTCTTTTTAGATCAATATTTATATTTATTATAATAATTTTATTTTGATATTTTGCCTGATATAAATTCAATCATTAACGGTTTAATTATTGTGGGGATACAGTCTACTCCACATATCTCAAGTTCTTGGCGACCATAAAAAACAAGTTGAGATATGCGAAATTTGAGACAAACGATTTCGAACAAAATTACACATTTTTTAAGTTTATTGCTACAAGTAATTATCAATTTTCTTTTTTATTTTTAATTTATATTTCAAATTTCAGTTACAATTTCAGCTTAAAAAATCTAAATACTGACGTTTAACTGATAACCTTCGATTACCATGAGTTGAAAAATTGTCCACATCTATTTCTTTCTCTGTAATCTTAGGATTGAACATTAGAAATATGGCAAAAATTAATCGACAAACAAGATACCGTAGAACAATTACACTGGGTAGCGGCCAAAAAATTACCAGGGGTTTCTCGGCCCGATTTAGACTAAATTTGGTGTTCTGAGTCCGAGAATCATATTGATTTTGCTCTATCAGGTCAGCATTTTGAGGTACAGCCATATCTCTGGCCTATATATAATTATAAATATAAGTGTGTGCTCCTCCACAACGGGAACCAGTTTAACTCAATCTCTCTTGCGCACTTCACAACTCACAAAGAGAAATATGAACCAGTGAAGTATTCGCTCGACAAAATCCAATATGCGTCGACTTAGAGATGGTGAACTTTCTACTTGGTCAGCAGTCCGGTTTCACGAAGTACTCATGTTTTTTATGTATGTGGGACAGTCGAGACAGAGCCCAGTACTATGTGAAGAAAGAGTGGCTGGTGCGAGAGCAGTTAGTACCTGGGACGAGAAATATCATAAACGAACCTCTTGTTGATCGGGAGCAGATATTGATCCCACCACTACACATGAAGTTTTGGTTAATGAAACAGTTTACGCGCTCCCTGGACAAGGAACGAAAGTGCTTCAACTACCTGTGTCAAGCCTTTCCTCGACTGAGCATTGAGAAGCTGAAGGCCGGTATTTTCGATGGCCCACAGATACGGCAGCTTTTAAAGGACACAGAGTTCCAAAACTCCATGAAAACACTAGAGTGCGTCGCGTGGAAATTGTTTGTGCTGGGGGTTAACAACTTCCTGGGGAACACGAAGGCAGCCAACCACACCAGACTCATCAGCAGCATGATAGAGGCCTTCAAAAAACTCAGTTGTTTGATAATAAAGATGCAAAATAAAGATGCACTTCCTGTTCTCACACATGAAAATTCTTCCTGAAAACCTTGGAGATGAGCGACGAGCAGGGGAAATTTTCCATCAGGACATGCGCCAAATGGAGGACATGATGGCGGATTGCTGCTGGTCGCTGAACTTAGACAACCCAGCAGCTGCTCACACACAGGAATCGAAGAAACGCCGATTTATGCCTTGAATTCCGAACTTTTGTGTCACATAACGCTCATTTTTATACTAATATTATGTATAATTATGCTTATCAAATTTGATGGACTAAATAAAAACTGAATGAATTTGGATACATGGACTTTTATTTCTTGAAGAAAACGGAACAAATCGTCAGGAGTTTCTCAGTAATTTTTTTTAAAAGAAAAATCGATTTTTTAAAAATTTCTATAATAAAAAAAACCTGACCTGTTTGAGCAAAACCAAGGTCATTTTCGGACTCAGCGCATTAACACATTTTGCTGCGTTCTTCATCGACGTGTGAGCCGAGTGATCCATCGCTTAAAGTGGTATATGTTATATACAGATGCTTTTTATCGCGATCCATATTCAATTTTAGATCAATCTATTACTAGAGATCTATATTTGATGCTTTTCAACATCAATTTCAAAATTAATTAGAAAACGGTTTTTCAACGGTTTTTTTTTCAGCTGGAAAATCCTGGACAATTTTCAAAAAAAATTTTGTTACCTAGTGTTATATTCTAAAATTAGCAATTGTGAAAAAAGTGAGTTATCAATCGTTGAGACCCTTCGTTGGACTTTTGACTAAGGATCAAATCTTTAATGGTACTGTAATGGTCAAGAATTTTGTTTGATTCGGCCTGTTGCAATGCAAAACGTTCCAGATCATGAATTGCTTTTACTGCGATCGACAATGACACCATTAAACGATCAAAACTTGACTCTTCAGAAAAAACATTTTTATCAACATCAATGTAGTCCATAATTATGGTATTTTCGACAACTAAAATCAGAAATTTATAATAACGGGTGTAAAGGCAAAATCTGGATATTTTAAAATTGAATTAATAATATACTTAAAGTAAAACTTTAATGTAAAGAAAAGAGATAAACAATTCTGATCGGTTTATGTGTTGATGACAAAACATTTCATCATCCTGCAGTTAGTCATTTTTCTATTATAGTCATGAAAGAACAACAGCTCCGAGACAGTGTTAGCGAATTTTGGAGAATGTATTACATTAAATGAAAAATCCTTCACCGTGAAACACTTCTTAGAAGAGGGATTTGCACGCTCGAAAATCTACTCCATCCTTACAAGACTACAGATGAATGTAGATGTGTCTCGCAAATCAGGGAATGGTGGACATAATAAAAAACTGACAAACGCCTAACGAACCAGCATCTGTCGATGGTCAGTAAACAAAAGTAGTCAAGATACTTAATGTTAGTCACCAAACCATCAGAAATATTCTCAATGAACGGGAAATTCGATGTTATAAACGAATTAAAGCTCCACAATACACCTCTGAACAAGAGAAGACTGCCAAAATATCGTGCAGGAAAATTACTTGAAGTTTTGAGAGGAAAAATTATTCTCATGGATGACGAGTGTTAATGCCGCTGAAACACTTTCAAAGAACTTGAATTTTTTGCGCATTAGATAATTTTGAAGAGATCTGAATAGGTAGTAATCAGATGGTGCAATGTCAGGTATATACGGTGGCTGACTAAAGACTTCCCATCCTAACGCATTCATTTTTTCGTGTCACCATTGCAGTATGCGGTCGAGCATTATCTAAGTTGAACACTATTTCTTTTCTGGACGCTATTACTGGCCTTTTTTTCTTCGATAGCTGCATTCAATTTATCCAGCTGATTGCAGTACACATCTACATTGATGATTTTCCCTGTTTAAGTAACTCACAGTACATTGGACATTTCCTGGCCTACCATAAGCAAAGCAGTACTTTTCGTTTGGTTTTGAAACTGTTGTTGATGATGTTCCTGGTTTGCAGTAAGATTTTTTCTTTTAATATTCTCACAAAGAATGTACTTTTAATCTCCAGTAATCAGCTTGTCCAAAATGGTTCCACATTTTGTCTAATCAGATGTGATGAACACATTCTTGCACGATCAAATCAATTCATCTGGAACCGAAACACTGCTTTAACACAAACCCAAGTGATTTAATGTGCTCTCTAACAGTTGTATGATGAATATCAAACTCTTCTGCAATTTCTCGACTTGTTAAATTGAGATTATTTTCGAACATGAATCGCAAAACATCATTATCGATCTTGGATTTGCTAAACCATCTTTGACAAGTACGAACATTTACAATATCTTTTCCAAATACCGCACATAAATTTTTACATACGATGCGTTGATTCCTTTATGGAATTCATACAAAATGCAGTGTCTTAAATGCACTTTATCTACTAACATATTTTTCCCTTTAAATATTACAAATAAATGATGAACGGTAAAAGTGACTCCTTTTATATTATACAGCAGCTAAAATAAATAAAAAAATCCGAATGTCTTACTAGGCAGATATTTTTATTTACAAGAAAAAATACCTGCCTTTTTAAAATACGACAGAACTTTCCATCTAACTCAATATCCGAATTCACGAACTCGGCAATTCTTTTTAAAAAAATTTAATTCAATTATGAAATTGATATTAAATTTACATTATTAATATTTAATATGAAAAATTTTGTATTTAATATGAAAAAGTATGAATTTAGTATGAAGAAATGTTGTAAAAATACATACGTTTATAATTCATCTTGTCACCAAGAAAGACGTTTTAATAACTATGAATAGAAATTTCACTGTTGGAGTCTATTTTGCATAAAAAATTAAGATTGTTTTTCATTTTTTATTTATATTTTTTTCATATTACATAAACAATATTTCATTTTTAATTGAGAAATTTTCATAATAATCTTTAACCGGATAGAATTTTTTTGTAATATAAACGGATAGAAGAGTCCGAAGGACTCTTAAGCTGAAAATTGAATGTATACATAAGAAATCCTTTAAAATTCGAACATTCTTTTAATAAAATTCATTAGTTAAAAAAAAGTGCTAAAAATTGAATTTGAATTAGTATTTTTATTTTGATTTACGTACGGTTAATAAAGAGTCCAAAAGACTCTTCTATCCGATTAAAGCTTAAAATGAGAATTGATCATATAGTTAGTGAATTCGGCAAAAATTGTATATTTCATGAATTCGGATATTACACTATTTCAACAAACTGTTGCCGAATTCACTAATTCGGCATTATATATATATATATATATATATATATATATGTGTGTGTGTGTGTATTCTATAAGGACTGAGTACGAAAAATATCACTAACTTTAAAATCCTCTATCTTCAAAACCATATTTTTGATTGAAAAAATACCGACTGTTTTGAAAAATGTGTTTAATTCAAAATAATTTTAGTTAGCTAAGAAAGATTATTTAATTTTTTTAATAAATTCTGCGAGCTTTTCCGGAATTCCTGCCATTAGACTTGCAATTCTAGTTTCTGGCTGCATTATTCTACTTGTTCCGAAAATCTGCAATTGTCTGTGCCCTCTTGTTTGTAGTCTTTAATTGCCTTTTTACCAGGGCCCAATATCTTTCGATTGGGTTTGCCTCTCTTTGCACCAAATCGACGTTATTGTCTTCGTAACACTTCTTGGCTGCTTTACCATTGTGGCACGATACCAAATCCGGTCAAAAGAAAGTAAGACCTTCGTGCTGACTTATGAATGGTGTTAAACGCTTTTGCAAGCACTCCTTCACATAGACTGTGTTTATTATGCCAGATGTGACATCCGCATCCACATATAACCTACCAAACAAGAAATTCTTTGGGAAACTTAGATTTTTTTTGCTTCTAAATTTTTCTTCAACTCCTCTCTTAGTTGCAGAGTAAAATTCTTGTCCGGGTAGCTGGGAAAACTCGCAGAGCACATAAGTCTCATCATCCATAATGTAACATTTTTTCTTCACAAGAAAACCAGATTTCAACTTTCTGGCTGACTGCTGCGCCTTTACGTTCTTGTTAGCGTTCCAGTCTGGTACTGTTTGAACTTTATACGTTTTTAAACCCACAGACTGTTTAACTTTCCGAACTGTTTTCTTGCTACAATTTGCCTTCACCGCCAGTTTTCGATTTGATAGACGAGAATTTCTCTTTAATAGAGCCTTTACTTTCTTCACATTCTGTGTACACGGAAAACCCTTTATTCTTCCCGAAACAATTTTTCTACAAACGTTCAAGTTCTCATTGAAGTTTTTGAAAACGTTGAAACTGTTTTCTGACAAACCTTTGTCTTTCTGGCAATTGTTTTCTGACTTGATTGTGGATTTTCTTGAAATAAATGAATAATTAATTCGCGACTTGCTGCTTATGACGACATATTTATGACAAATTAAATTTAAAAATGAATTTTATTTTGATTTATTCAAACAGCCTACCTGATTAGTTTTTTTTGTAATTTTTGAATTTATGTTGGAGTTATAGATATTTAAAGTTAGTAATATTTTTCGCACTCAGTCCTTATATATCTAACAATATTCCAACAAATATTAGTCAATAAAAGCATTTAAACATAGTTCCACAGTCTTCTAAAATACAATGCTCTGAAGTCTCATTGAACTCATATTTCAAATTAAGATAGTGTTAAAACAATATTTGTAATAGTGTCACTATTTTGTTTTCATTTAAGAAGTAGTTATCGTTATTATTAACATTATGATTCTTATCGTGATGTATCCAGACCAGTCAGCACTGGGTTTCACCGTTCATTGTCGATGCGAAATCATCTGGAATTTCTACGAAGCACATTAATTCTATGATCGACTGTCACGAGGTTCAGTTTGATAATGTACGCGTGCCAGTCGAAAATATTTTGACAGGAATTCCTGGAGTTGAGGTTATTTTTATGGCGACCAATTACTGTGAAGAATGACTGTTTACTGACTAATTAGTTGATGAGGAAGCTTGGCACCATCAGTAATATTAGCACAGCTGCCTCGAGCTCGACAGTAATCAGATCGTTATTGGAAGAAACCAATCAGTTTCTCTGTAATCGACTCGTGTTTGGTAAACCACTTTCACAATTCGAAAGTATTAATTATCGGATTTGTTCCTTGACTGACGACGCGTATTTGAGCGAAAGTCTCGCGTATTATGTTGCTGGAATGATGGAACAATATCCCAACAATGATTTGTATATTGAATCTTGCTTGGCAAAAGTGAGTAATAATTATTGTATTGGATTTATTAATTAGAGTCTGTAATTTTTTAGTGACATTCGGTTATGTTTGTTAAAATTTAGTGTATTTCAATCTTTTCCTCTTTAAAATAATCTCCGTTTGTATCAATGCACATTGTCCAATCTCCGTTTCCATTGCTAAAAACATTTCATATCTACATCATCCTAGTACCGCTCCAGCATGTCCCTTTGTATTTTTAGAATTCGAACAATAGTAAATCAAACAAAATATTGATTTAAAGGCAATGCTTTAAACGAATAAAATTCCCTTAATAATTTAATCGAGTCGAAGTCGATTTTCCGGGTCCACAACTCGAACTAGTTAACCGATCGAGTATTTTGGAGTGACAAAATAACCGACCGATTAAGTACGGAGTTAGTTCAGGAGTTGGTTAAAGTAATTTAATCGGAAAATTGAAATTTAATATTATTTTCCAGCCAATCAAAATTTATTGATTTCGACGGTTTAACCGTCATCGTCAGAACAAATGATTTTTCAAACGAAATTTACTTATATAGTGCAGTTAATGATTATGCAATCAATACGTAATCAGTACATCATTTAAAAACTCTCAACAAAGTTGTAGAGAATGCATTTTGAACGTTAATTTTAGGATCCAAAGATCTTGTATATAACGTTTCACACGAGTCACTCTCTCCCAATAATTTTTAAATTGAGTGCACAGAATTTCAAAGTGTTGTGAATTTATACATCCTGTAAAAATAACAAATTTATTCCCTTATTCCCGAGGATGCACATGTGCTACTTTCACTATTATAAAAAAATTAAGCAGACTAATCAAGCTAGATGTTATTTAGTGAGCCTGTTTAATAATGCTTTTGTTAAAGATGAAATCAACTAATAAAAAATACATAACTCAATTTAACTATAAACTTTTAATTCGAACCTATGTTATACACAAAATGAAAAAATTTCTAAGCAATCTCAACCGGAGTTGGAATGAAAACTTGAATGTTCTTTCATATCTGATTATATCAATTAGCGTTCGTTGTTGATTTATAGCATTTTATGGACTATGGAGTTACAAAGCTTGAAACCCGTGTGTTTCTGCGTCACTATTGGAACAAAGGATTGACAACACGAGATGCTGCCAAGGCAATTTGCAAAGTTGAAGGTACACAAATGGTCGGAGAAAGTACGGCAATTGATTGGTTCAAGCATTTCAATAAAGGCAACTTTGACTTGAATGACAGTCCGCGTTCTGGACGACCAACAAAATTGGATAACGATGACTTGCAAGCAGAGTTGGACATGGAGCCTTCGTCAAGTACTCGCGATTTGGCATTTAAGCTTGGAGTTGGCAAGTCAACCATACATTGGCATTTGAAGCAGCTCGACTTTGTGCACAAGAAACCGCGTCAAGATTCACACGAACTCACCAAAGCACAGGTCGATAAATGAGTCCAAATTCGCCGGCAACTGCAACAGAATCCACGAGATCACCGCTTTTGTAAACAAATTGTGACGTCGGACGAGAAGTGGGTCTACTTGGTCAACCACAACCGAGACAAGCGATGGGTTCCCCCGGGTCAAGCAACGCCGTCAGTTCCAAAACAAGATCGATTTGGCTTGAAAATCATGTTGTGCGTCTGGTGGAACTTTGAGGTAGACGTTCACTTTGAGTTGGTTCAGAACGGCCAGACCATCAATGCAGAGCTCTATTATCAACAGCTGGACCGTGTCTACGAGTAGCTCAATATGCATGGCTTCAGCAAGACAATGCCAAGCCGCATACCGCAAAGAAAATTACGTGCAGGTTCCAAGAGTTGGATGCAGTCGAAATCCTGCCGCATCCTGCTTACAATCCTGACTGCGCTCAATCCAACTATGGCCTCTTCCAATCCATGCAACACTTCTTGAAAGGCCGCCGATTCGAAGCATTCAATGAAGTGGAACAAGCATGTCAAGAGTTCTTCAATTCGAAGCAGTCGGAATGGTACTGTGACCAGATCCGAAAGCTCGGAGACCGTTGGCAGAAATTAGTCGAAAACGATGGACTTTGAAGATCAATTGTTGTTAATTTAAAATAAATTCTTGCACGAAAAATTGTATTTTCATTCTTGACCGGGAACTTTTAGGACAACCTAATATTTTCAAAATATGAAACTTGCATTCACAAGACTCAATATTATATTATAGTCTAGTTAACATCAATTTGATATTTTTGAGTAGGTATTTGTTAAAGCATTTTTTCGATCTGCTTATTTCATTATCTACAGTAATTTTACGTTTTAAAAATTGTTTCTGAAAATTATCGGAGCTTAGCTGGGATACACTGACACGCCTTCTCTATTCCCCTGACCCAGTTACTTCAGATTATCACTTATTACAGTTCTATGGAGACATTCAAAATGCACGTTTCTCAGTTTTTCGCCTGGAAAAATATTAATTTCTTGAAGATGGAATCAGGAAGCTGCGCAGATGCAGGGCAAAAGATAAAGTAGTGATTATCATTCAATAAAGATCCGTTTTCCCTAAACTAACACATTTGTACTGTACAAAATGGACAGGAATTACAGTTCAACCTAATCATATACCGTTATGTGTCTTAATAATAAGTTGCCGTCACCATTTATGTATTGAAAATAAATTTTGAATAAATTGAAATAAAATTGGCAAATGATTAAAATCAAAATTCGAAAGCCAATTGAAAATATTTATTAATTTCGATGGTTTAACCGTCGTCGTCAGAACAAATGATTTTTCAAACGAAATTTATTTATATAGTGCAGTTAATGATTATGCAATCAATACGTAATCAGTACATCATTTAAAAACTCTCAACAAAGTTGTAGAGAGTGCAGTTTGAACGTTAATTTTAGGATCCAAAGATCTTATACAGTGACCAGCAAAAGTGTATAGTTTTCTTTGGCATTTTGGTAAACGTGCAGTCATGTCTCGGATTTTAAATATTATGTCAAGTGTTATATATCGTTTTATAGCAATTTTACTTCTCTACCATACCCATGTTATGGCTTTTTAAATGTGAAACTAGTTTAAGAACAGTAACAGTTACAACATTTATACAAAACTATACAGTTTTGCGGCTTTTTCAATGATTTTATAAAAACCAGCTTTCAATATTTGATATAGCCCCCTTTAGCTTTTTTTAATGATAAAATCCGTCGTTGCATAGAATCAATCACGGCCAAGCAATCAGCTCTGGTAATTCTTTCCCATTCTTCAGATATTCGGCTCCACAGCGTAAGCATTCCATCCGGACGTTCGTGGTATTGATTCAGTTTTCTTTTT
>MQRK01253405.1:99325-110997 GCA_001938485.1 Girardia tigrina
GTAGAGAAGTAAAATTGCTTCAAAATGATATATAACACTTGACATAATATTTAAAATCCAAGACATGACTGCACATTTACCAAAATGCCAAAAAAAACTATACAGTTTTGCTGGTCACTATATATAACGCTTCACATGTCACTCTCTCCCAATAATTTTTAAATTGAGTACACAGAATTTTAAAGTTTTGTAAAGTTATATCTCCTTTACAATGTCTTCTGTGTCCTGCAATGTTACTTCCACCTTCATTGCGACTGTGTTTCTGGATTCTCTTACAGAGATGACGTGAAGTCTCTCCAATTCATGTGACGTTACACCCATTACATGTATATTGGTAAATGAGATCCGAACAAAATCCCAATGGCGTTGGAGATTTATTGCCGAACATGCTTTCAATTTTCTGGATACAGGATATTACTTTTAAACTTATTGCATTATCTAACGCTTTCAAAATAGAATTTTTAAATATTTTAAACCCCGCTGAATATGGCACAGTTAACACATAACCAATTCACAAACCTTTATCATTAGTGTTGCAAGATTGCTCTTGATCTTGAACATCTAAAATTTTAGTATTACTTTTTTTGTCAATTATCCGTTATCATATAATTATTTATAAACTTGAAAAAAGATGGCAATTTTTTATTAAAAACAAATAAACGCCATTTAAAAATATATTTTAGGATAATATATTTCGACGGTTTAATCGTCATCATCAGATCACTGATTATGTTCTTTTTTTATTGCTTTTATATAAGAAATGAATGATTATGCAATCACTTACGTAAGTCTAATCGAAAACTCTTAACAAATTAGTTGAGAGTGCTGTTTGAACATTGATTTTAGTATCACATGATCTTATCAACAATGCTTCACATGACACTCTCTCCCAATAATTTTTAAAATGCTTGCACAAAATCTTAAAATTTTAAAATTTTTTGATGATGACGATTAAACCGTCGAAATATATTATCCTAAAATATATTTTTAAATGGCGTTTATTTGTTTTTATATAATTATTTGTTTAATTTATTAAGGCTGTCATTACATCCTTTATATGTAGATGAAAGAGCCCATGATCGAAAAATAAGACCTTTAATCATATTTCGACGATATTTGGATTCACAGAAACTGATTGGTGTTGTATACAACCCCGTGTCAGTTTTCTTTCTGTAAATCTCCGTCTCATAACGTCCGTTTTTCTCTCAATTAATAAATCAAGGAAGGACAATTTCTTATCTTGTTCTTTCTCCATAGTAAACTTTACATTTGAATGCAAGGAATTCAAATAATTTAAAAATGGAGAAATATCTGTTTCATTTTGAAAAATCAAAAAAATATCATGAACATAGCGTTTATACGCTAGAGGTTTCCGACCGACAAAAGAATCGATTTTATCTTCAATACTCGAAAAAATATTGAAGCCAAAGTGGGGGCTAATGGTGAACCCATAGCTATTCCATCAACTTGTTTGTACCAGTCATTATTGAACAGAAAATGCACATCTGACGTGGAAAAACTTAACAATTCACGAAATGCAACTTCATCAAGTATACTGTGATTAGTAGTATTACTTCTCCAAAGATTGCAGCACAAATCAACAGTCTCTTTCAATGGAACGTTTGTAAATAAACTGACAACATCAAAAGATGCCATAATTTCATCAGTATTTTTAATATCAAATTTTGAAATAAAATCGACAAATTCAAAACTGTCAAGACACCCAAAACCTTTTGGAATTAAAGGTTTCAACATAATGTCGAGAAATTTGGCAATTTCATATTGTGATGTTCTCGACAAAAATTGTGATGTTCATCGACAATACTGGACGCATCGGAACACCTTCTTTATGTACCTTAGGTAAACTATAAAGTTTAACAGGTTGTGATCCTACTGGCTTTAATTTCTTCGCAACATCTTTATTTGTGTAATTATTATTAGCCAATTTTAATAATAGGGAACTCAAATATTCGTCATCTTTCAATGGGGGTAATTTTCCGTTTTTTCCTTTTTTCTAAATTGAGAACATTTTAGTATTTCATTCATTTTCTTATTATAATCAAAATCATTCAATATTACTAACCATTTCCCTTGTCAAATTTACAAATATTTACCTTTTTTTAATTAGATTTTTTAATATTAAAAATTCTTTATTACTTTGATTTTCATTTTGTTTTAAATATTTATTTGTACTATTAAAAAACACGTGTTTTAATAAATTTATTAATAAATTTATTAATTAATTTTCATATAATGTTTCATTAAACTTCTAAGCAATAATATTCGTCAGATCTTTCAAATAAGTGTTCTCAATTTGTATTTCTTTGGAAAATCAATACTCATGGTCGAATGCCATTTAGATTGATTAATTATTGAAATTTGTGTTACCAGTAGCTGACTCGGCAAATTTCGCTTGATTCTACTAAAGTTACCAAGGAACTAAAAAGGATATAAATTGTTCAGGTTGCTAGTCTTGAGGCCCTCAGTCGGTCGACCAATTTATGTGTTCGAATGATGGGAACGGCTTCACTCTCCAACTCAAATTCGAAAATGACTGTCGCCTACAAAAACTCTCACAATCTGTTGCTCAATCAGGTGTTTTATATTTGATATTGGATGATAGAATCTATATAACATTTCTAACGAATATTGTCCCAAGGAGTGACCGTATTCCAATAGGGTACGCGACTTTTTGGAGCTACCGTTTTGGCGCCGGACTTTTTGGCACTGGACCTTTTTTTGGCGATATATAAACAATATGGAAACGCTCATAGTTCTTCTTTATACCGTATTCGTGTATTCCACAAGTCGGTTGCTGAATACACGAATTCGGCATAACATATGTATTACCGGAAACAGAACTATGAGCGTTTCCATACCAAAAAAAGGTCCGGTGCCAAAATGTCCTTATTCCATTCCAATAATATCACAATTTTTCATACAAAACTGATTTTTTAATTATTTTAAGTTTCTACAATATTTGATTACTTTGTCGAGTTTAAATTAATCTTTCCCTGGGATATTCTTCATTAATCAATTTATCTTTTGTCTCATTGGTGAATTTCTCACTTGATGATGCATAAATAAATAGTCATTTTTCATCCTTATTCATAAAAACTTCTAGGAGTAGTTTACTTTAATCATGCGGTCCTGTTCTGTCTTTAGATCTGTCTCTCATAACAAATATCTTTGCTCTCAATTAGCAAATCTGACAGCACTAAAAAACTATTCTCCCTAAGTCCAACCGTGAAAGCAAAACAATATTTCAATGCACGTTGTGCTGTCAAAAAGTCTTCATGCTCTGCAAGTAAAGACAACGGTTACTCGCCGATCCAGGAACGAGCTATGTTGCTATAATCCATGAAACTGTCATCTCTAGTTATCTACATATACAAATCTTAAAAGTACGTTCTAACATTTAATTAATTCTTTAAGATACTCAAAAAAAGAAAAATGTTTCTTTGGAGATTTTTTTAGAGAACACATTATCAAATCCGCAAACAAGTCGATCTGTATGATGTTTAATTATCTCTCCTATTGTTTATAGACAATTTCCTGAACTGAGCTCGAAAGATCTCTCAATTAATCTCGAATTTATTAATAATGAATATTTGGTTTGCAGTAAAATTCTCAGTGTTTTTGAACGATCACAATCGAAATATGCACAATTCGAACTAGTTCACTTTCAGCAATGTGATGAAAACCATTTCGTTCCGAAGTTCACAAACTGTTTTCGCTTGATCTTTTTTGACAAACTTTATACCGACCAGAAAGTTATCCAGGTGCTTGAAAGATGGTAGTCGATTGAAACAGGATCTACAAAGAATAGATTATGGTTGGTTGATTCTCAACCTGGAAGTTATTCAATCTTTGGTCGGTGATTGTCATACAACAGGATAAGATAAATGTCACCTACTGGATACGCGATCTTCGGTACATTTGGATCAAACCAACCTTTGATCTTAATCTTCTTTGGTTGTATTCGGCTTTGTGCAATCCTTTAGGGGCTCTTGGACTTTGATCTATTGCGCCGAAAATCTCTACATTTCGTCACAAGTGATAATATGATCTTAAAACGGGTCGTTTCGGTTTTGCACAAAAGCAAAGGAGACCAAACATTAAAACGTAACAATTTCTGCCGATCTTTCAAATCGTGGGGCACCCAATTTTCGAATGACTTCACCTTTCTAATCGCTTTAGAACACATTACAACAGTAATGTAATTAAGGTGCGTACGCAGGAGCAAGATTAGAGGGATAAATTCCCCCCCGAAAAATTGAATTATGATCTTAATTACATTTAAGTGTTTTAACTGAATATTTTTACTAATATTTTTACAAATACTGAGGAAGTTGCAGAATCATTAGGTACCTGAGAGTTCACAATTCCTAGAAGAGATTCAAAGCAGACACAGCGATCAAATATAGAAACTGATAATCCAGAATAGGATATCACTTCTTTACCGTTTTTTGATTTTTTTACATCTCAAATTCACGATAGATTCTGCGTAGCACGTAAAAAGAGCCAAAGTAAAAAGAGAAAAAATAAAAATAGAATAACATTTACATAATAATTAAAATGCAATTTTACTTAATACAGTTTAAACAAAAAGAATATCACAAAATTAATTTTTGGTGAATACTATACTCTTTTTCAAATATACAATAAATCTTCATATTTTTTCATGACGCACACCAACAAAGTTGCAAAGGCTCTGTGCCATCCTTCCAAATTATTATTTGTCCTGGGCAAGTTTCATGGTAGCATTGTATGCATTCCACATCTCTACAGGAAATATAGACAAACACCGCCTTTCATCTCGCTGTCTTCCAATCCACGTGTCTTCAAAATAATATGGAATAGGTTGTAGCAGGATCTCATTTTGTTGGTAAAAGGCAGTTTCCTTAATGTTCCTGTAAGCTGATATGACTCTTCCGACCGACAAATAACTTAATGCAGTTAACATTTGTAAATGCAATTTAAAGTAATGCAAGTTAATTGTATACAGTCGTTTTAATAAAATTTATTAGGTCAAGTATATAAAATAATCTTCAAATTTACACACGTAAATATATTATTCCTTCAAATTACAAATTTCCAAGTTTTTTATATTCTTTTTACTTTGTTGGCTCTTTTTACTTGGCTCTTTTACTTTGACTCTTTCTTCTTTATGGAACCAGATTCTTAAAGCACCGAAACGTTTTACAGAGCATAGAAATTTTTCTTCCTTTAAACATTAAACATGCTGCAAATAACGAAATCCTCCCATCTATAGAAGCCAGTAATGAACAATGGCCGAGTGATATTAGTTGCACTAAAGAAGTCTTTTTTGGAGAAGTGAAGATGTGGAGGTGTCATTTTATAAATCAGAAATATCTTTCAATGACTTTATCCATTGCTTGAATATTTGCAACTTTAATTTATGTACCACAATGCACAATATCCTGAACGATCTTTTTTCTACATTACACATCACCAAGACTTACATACGAAACACGACATCAAAACAGAGATTGAATGGCTCAGCTATAATGAACATTCACCAGGAATTATGTGCTTCTTTAGAGACTTATGAAGTTTTAGACACTATGGCGAAGAACCCAAGAAGATTTATGATTCTGTAATTATTGTATCAATGTGTGTTATTTTATTTCTAATAAAAGTTTTTTAATGTGGCATTGCGATGGTATTATAATTTTTATTACAAGCTTTTATTACGTTTCATTTGTTTGTTTGTCTGTCTGGATGCATCAAATCTTGCATCCAGACAGACAGAAAATTCACCCACTTCCCGTTAACCTAGCGACATGAAACTTTCAGGACTGATGTATTCTAGGTGACAATACACTTTTTCACAGTCACTGCTCATCTACCGCCTTTAGTTTGGCCGCAAAAAGTAATTAAAGTGTCGTTCTCATGTTTTCCTCAGTAGTAGGCTTTGAAATTTACTACATCTTAATGCAAATAGAAAGCGGGTTTTCGCCTAGTAGGCTTTGATAATTCAGTCAAAAGAATGTGGGAAGTGGGTGAAATAGATACAAATCCACAAACATATGAAAAATTATAAAAGCTTGTACACTAAAAATTTTTTTGGTATGATTATACTTTAATTATTTTAATAATAAATAATTTTAATTTTTCTTAATATGAAAATCTAAAAAAAGATTGTATTACGTAATATTATATACCCCCGAAATATTTTTCTGCGTACGCACTTGATGTAACGGATTCATAGGTCCGCCACAATGTCCCAGGATCATCAAATCATTCTGGATTACTGTATGTCGACCGCTATCGGTCGCATCTTTAACGCTAAAATATCTGGAACGAAATTTTTTGTTACACTCTGTTTTCTCAAACACTGTTAGGCCACCTCACTTGGTTACGTAATTGAGCTGTCTTCATTTTGAAGTTGAAATAAATTATCGTTTGAAACTGCTTTTTCGATTTATTTCAAAAAAGTCTAACGAAAACGGGATTATTGAAGAACACAGGAACAAAAGACAAAAACACCGTATCAGACATCAAAAAGTCTTTAATATGTGAGATATTAAAAGGCCAAGTAGGTTAAATATTGATTTATTAAAGGCCGAACGAAAACAGTAACAAAGCACGGAGAACTTAACGATTAATCTAATAAATATTCAAATATTCATTGGTAATCTGGGATCATTAAAGGTTGTAAGAACGGATATGGAATGGTTTTATTAATAACTAATGAATGTAGTTGGGAAACTTGAGTTAAATATTATTCTTAATAAATTATTAATTTATAATAGTTTCAAGTTATAATTATTATTTAAATTAAAAATATTTTTACTATTAATAAGAGTGCAAATTATTTCGGTCCATTTTATTGTCATCAACAATGCATTTGCTGCAACATACAATGGATGGACATAAGAATCAAAGATTTGTCGATTGCGCTGGTAACTGCTCTCTCTCAGGTTTAAAACAATTTTCGAATAATTCCATCTCGAAAAAATGTTTCATCTTTTGAGTCGATGCAAGTTAGGACACAATTTTCGATATCTTCTTAAGATGGGAACCGGTGATATTTCGTACTGCATCCGTGATCTTCTAACCATAAATATTCGGATTTAAAGTTAATGTTGGGGCCAATTGTAACGATTTACCGAGAACATCCCTTTCTCATTCCCAGTCACGATCTGATGTAAAAGAATTTCTTCCATGTCTTGTTTGATATTCCAGGGTGAGGCTTGTCTTCGAAGCTGAAATCACTATTCTTAAAACCTGAATCTTTTCCATTATCATTTACAACTCTGTCACCACAAATTTTACATGCTGCACTAAAACTAAGAACTCCAGTATATGAAGTATAGTTATACCTCACAGAATTTGATATATTCAACACAGTAAAATAGGAAGGTTTTCTATTAAATGTAAGTACGTATATATTAATTATTAGTATGTATATACGACAACGGAAATGAGCAATGATTATTAAACATCCATAAAAGATGTTAGAGACATGTTTTGAAACGGAATCGAACTAATTTGTACTCTCCATAGATGATTGCAAAGGTTCGTGTTTGTTTTGAAATAGAACCGTTATAGTCTTAAAAAAATGAATAAGATTTTTTACAAAATATTTACTAACCATAAACAGTGTTTAAATAGTAAGATTTGAACAATAGGTGCGCTGTCCGAAAGGTTCTTAGCCTAATAATGAAAAATAAAAGCTAAATTTGGAAAGATGTATTTCTTTTTCAATATAATCCCCCAAAACATGAATACATTTATTCCATCGTTTTTTTTAACCATTATATCTCTTGATAGAAATGATTTTCCTCGAGCTCTGCAAAATAACCGTTTACTGCTGTAATAGCTTCATCATTTGATGTGAAACGCTATCCAGCAAGGAACTTTTTTAGGTTAGGAAACAAATAATAGTCACTGGGAGCTAAATCTGGTGAATACGGGGGATGATCAAGCAATTCTTACTTTAATTCATTCAATTTATCCATCATCAAACCACTTTGGGAGCAGGTGCATTGTCTTGATGAAAAATGTTTTTTTTTCTTCGCCAAACCATGGTTTTCTCACGAATTATTGTATCCAGTTAATACAAAAGTCTTGACGAATATTCTTAATTGACTGTTTTGCCTTTCTCAAGATAATCGATCAATAAAACACCTTTGTCATCCCAAAAAATTGTTACCATAACCTTCCCGGCTGATTGAACTATTTTAGCTTCAATCCATTGTTTTGACTGTTGTTTTGTTTCTGGTGTATAATGGTATATCCATGTTTCATCCGCGGTTTTTGAAACGACGTTTAAAATCCACTTTATTTTGTCTAAAACGATCCAAACAAGCTTGAGAATTTCTCATTCAAAAGCGTTTTTGATTGATCGTTAACAACTGCAGCGCCCATCTTGCGCAAAGCTTTTTCATGTGTAATTCTTCGTGCAAAATATATCCAACTTGATCTTTTAAGATGCCCATGGCATCAGCTATTTCACGTACTTTGACACTTCGATCATCTATCGCCATATCATGTATTTCAAGAACGATTTCTAGTGTTGTCGCAGTTTGTGGACGTCGACTATGTGGTCTATCTTCAATGCTTTGACGACGACGTTTAAATTCCGAAATCCAATTTTTTAGTGTGGTATACGAAGGAGCACTTTCACATGACATAATCACCATATCAGTTTGAATTTCCTCTCCTTTTAATACTTTCATTAATAAATATTCAATTACCGCCCGATTCTTGAATTAATCCATTACTAAAAAAAACATTGTCAAGTCGATTTTAAATGGCTTTTAAACAGAGAAAGAAATGACACATCATAATGAAATTTACCATGTGTTAATATGACATACACGACTTTCTAACACACCTATCTTTATAGCGCCATATTTGTGTTAGGCTAAGAACTTTTCGGACAGCCTACGTATATAAATTCCTATTTTTAATAATTATCTTAAACGATAATATAACAAGAATTCACTAAAGGACATTTGAATTAAAATAAATTTATTTGTTTGATGATGGATTCATCATCCTTTACTTTTACAATTTCCCAACGTTGTTTCCGGATCTGTTCAAGCGTTATCGTCGTGCAAGATAACACATTATCAATAAGCTAAACGTTTTACTTCCATTTCTTTTATGAGACGGTTTTTTTCATGAATCGGTTAGGGTTAGAGTTAGTTTTGTAGAACTCCGATTTTTGCAATCATCTAATATATTAATTTATTATTTTTTTTAAATCAGGTGAACAAAAATTGTGTTATTTTAAATGAACATTTATTTTATGTATTTAATAAAAGATTCCCCAAATCGATACCAAAAACTCTTTGATGAAAGAATCTATGGTTTACATGATGAATAATTTATCGACAAAAAAGATGGATTTAGTTAGGCTTTCAAAGAAAATTGGAGTACTGAATATTACTGGAGTTTTGGAGAATAAGTATGTCGTAGACTCTTTGAAATACAATTTACATCCTCGAGTCGGGCAACTTGCAGACAGCGTGTATGTAGAACTCCGTAATATGATATTATTTGTGGAGAAAACATTGAAAAATGATCATCAAGTTTGTAATGTCTATCTTGGAGAAATTCACACTCTTCCGGTTTTAGGAATTATCGAAAAATGATGAATTTCTAGAAAAATTGTCCCATATTTTGATTCAAGTCTTCACATTATTCACGGTGTTTAGTCGCGCCTCGCGATCTATCGCAATAGGGCTCCGAAACAATGAACTAGAGGTAACGATACGTTTCCAAAACGCTAATCTCATTCGATCAATTTATCAGGTGAAGGTGGCTGAATATCACGCAATCCGAGTTTTACCCAAGATAAGGAAAGACGTTGAAGAACTGAAACGATTTCCTGGAAATGTAATAAGGATAAACAAAGCAGCCAGTTCCATGAAGGAAATGGGGGGATATTTGGACATGAGCAAATTATCGACTGAGTTGTGACAATTGCGTGTTGATCAATAAATATCTTCTGATACCAGTTAGTTCTTATTACAGAGTGAATAGATAGGGCTCATAAAATGAGAGGTGCGAGGGGTTTCATAAGATATAGGATCCGAAACCTTTGAGATAACTTTCATTTTAGATAGGAAAAAGGAATCTATGACACTTAATATCATCACACATAGTCGCAAATTATTAGATTAATATTGTTAAGAACATTGAGACAATTTTCATTTGAATATTTAGTACTATCACATTTAGAGTCATTACAACTCTCAGAAGATCGTTCACCGTTTGACATAGCTCTAATTGATTTTTCTATTTTTATTTTCAATCATGATTATTCGAACAATTTTTCTAACACAACAAATTACATTGTGACACTTTTACGGACACGAGCCTTGGTTTCTCGCTTCATAAATATTAGGTTGTCCTAAAAGTTCCCGGTCAAGAATGAAAATACAATTTTTCGTGCAAGAATTTATTTTAAATTAACAACAATTGATCTTCAAAGTCCATCGTTTTCGACTAATTTCTGCCAACGGTCTCCGAGCTTTCGGATCTGGTCACAGTACCATTCCGACTGCTTCGAATTGAAGAACTCTTGACATGCTTGTTCCACTTCATCGAATGCTTCGAATCGGCGGCCTTTCAAGAAGTGTTGCATGGATTGGAAGAGGCCATAGTTGGATTGAGAGCAGTCAGGATTGTAAGCAGGATGCGGCAGGATTTCGACTGCATCCAACTCTTGGAACCTGCATGTAATTTTCTTTGCGGTATGCGGCTTGGTATTGTCTTGCTGAAGCCATGCACATTGAGCTACTCGTAGACACGGTCCAGCTGTTGACAATAGAGCTCTGCATTGATGGTCTGGCCGTTCTGAACCAACTCAAAGTGAACGTTGGGACCTATTGCTTGTCTCGGTTGTGGTTGACCAAGTAGACCCTCTTCTCGTCCGACGTCACAATTCGTTTACAAAAGCGGTCATCTCGTGGATTCTGTTGCAGTTGTTGGCGAATTTGGACTCTTCTATCGACCTGTGCTTTGGTGAGTTTGTGTGGATCTTGACGCGGTTTCTTGTGCACAAAGTCGAGCTGTTTCAAATGCCAATGTATGGTTGACTTGCCAACTCCAAGCTTAAATGCCAAATCGCGAGTGCTTGACGAAGGTTTCATATCCAACTCTGCTTGCAAGTCATTGTTATCCAATTTTGTTGGTCGTCCAGAACGAGGACTGTCATTCAAGTCAAAGTTGCCTTTATTGAAACGCTTGAACCAATCAATTGTCGTACTTTTTCCGACCGTTTGGGTACCTTCAACTTTACAAATTGCCTTGACAGCATCTCGTGTTGTCAATCC
This sequence comes from Girardia tigrina, assembly GCA_001938485.1. Classification (NCBI taxonomy): domain Eukaryota; kingdom Metazoa; phylum Platyhelminthes; order Tricladida; family Dugesiidae; genus Girardia; species Girardia tigrina. The sequence goes on from MQRK01253405.1 coordinate 110,641, forward strand.
TTTGTTCCAATAGTGACGCAGAAACACACGGGTTTCAAGCTTTGTAACTCCATAGTCCATAAAATGCTATAAATAAATCGATATATATCAATATAAAATAAATAATACCGAAAAGAAGTTTGGAAAAAATTGTATTTTCATTATTGACCGGGAACTTTTAGGACGACCTGATATAAGAAACACGGGAAATTATACCAAACGGCAACTGTTCTGAGTGACACAAATCGCCCACAAATTTCCCACAATAACAGTTCAACCTTCTGTAAACATCCTTTACGTAATTTTTTCCGTTCTTTTTATTAGTTTACTTTCTATATATATATATATATATATATATATATATATATATATATATAT
>MQRK01253406.1:0-10663 GCA_001938485.1 Girardia tigrina
AATTAATGTTCTTAATAATATTAAAATACTTATATTTATGAATAGTATATTCGCCTTCGTCAAATATTATATTATTTACTGTTTAAATTCAGTTTTTTATTCTATTTTTAATTCGATATCTTATTTTATTTGACAAAAGTAGTCAAAAACAGAATCTATTTTATCAAATTACAGGACTTTCAATTAATTAATATGAATTGGGAAAATATCTAAGATTCCATCACAAATTATCGTTTATGACTCTATTATCCGAACTATAAGTCTACCATGTATTAAATTTGTAGTTATGATTACAATACATTCAAATATTAATAATTTGACAATGATCTAACATTTTGTTGATCAGTTTTTTTATTGTTAAATAACTTGGCTATTAAACACAATAACAAAAATTAAAAAAACAGCCGCATCTTCGGAATTGAATTGTTTTCCTATCAGTTTCCTATCAGTAGTTGAAATTGAGGAATAAATGATAGTCAGTTTTGGTCAGGTCTGGTAAATATGGAGAATTTCCAAATATGTAGAAGTTCCAAATAAATATGTAGAAGTTCCAAATAAATATGTAGAAGTTCCAAATAAAGTTCCTGTAGTGTTTTCATGGTCTCAAGTGGAGTATGGGCTGTTCAGTGTCGTGGAGCAAAATGGAAGTCCACTGGTTGGTTATCGAAAATTTCATTGAGTAAAGTCTGTTGCTCGACACAGTTAAGACCCTCAGGAGTCTTAGTAAAGTTAAGATATGAGGAGAGCGAACTGTGGCGCAAGATGGAGTATGTGTTGCAGGATGATGAGATTATGCAACCTCCCGAAAGTGAATTTTTATGTGTTCAACATGCGTAAAAATGACCTAATAATTATTAGTGATAACTCTGAATACATTATACCCCCGCCACTTGTAGCTGCAAGCAAAATTATCCTACCCCCATTGCACATAATACTGGAGATAGTCGAGCAATTCGTGAAGAGCTTGCAATCAGAGAATGCCAAGAAGTTTTTGAAAGATTTGTTTCCTAACATATATGATGCTAAAGAGAGAGTATTTTTCGGCCCACCGTTACAACGATTAATGAAAAAGTACGATGATTTCGCCACATTGATCAATGGAAATGAACTTAGAAGATGGAAATCATTGGTTGCAGTAACTAAATGATTCCTGGGGAAAAACCGAGACCCTAATTATCGCCTCTTTATTAAAGAAATGCTGAAAGCATTTTATTTGCAGAAAGTGAAAATGTCGCTAAAAGTACATTTTTTGAAGTCCCACTTTGACTTTTCCATGATGATTTCGGGACTATTTCTGACGAACACGGTGAGCACATTCACAAAACAATCATGACAATTGAAAAGCGCTTCAGTGGACGTGCAGACAAGAGAATGATGGGAGATTTCTGTTGGAGATTGAAATCATAAACTTCTTTATATGTCATTTTCTTATGTACATCAGTCCTGTATTTCAATTGAAACGGTTTTTTTCTCTTTACTATTGCGGAAAAAAGGGATCTGATACAAAGAAATAAAAAGCATATGTGATTTACTAAATGTTGAAACACTCCGAAAAAGCAAATGTCCTTCAAATGACCTGGGAAAAGATTTTTGGTAGAGTAGTGTAATTATGCCTTTAATAATTGTACTGACATTTACAAAACATAATGATTCATATTGGGGTCATTCTAGTTGTTCTTTCTTTCGAACTAAGTGAATAGAATATTAGTAATAATAGTAATCATAATAAGATAAGCTTATAATTATTATGAATTAAAAATTCAATAAAAGACTTTTAAAAATGTTAAATTATGCTCTCGTCATTTTTAAAGTTTATTATTTGGAAATATATAAAATGAATTTTAATTATTTATACAATAAGTCCATTCAATTTTACAAAAAATGTAAGAAACTCATTATTATTGGTTTGAAATTATCAAACAAGAAAGATGACAAGATTGGAAGTAGAGTAGAGCACATAAGAAAAATAAAATGGAAGATAAATTAAAAAATATTTTAAGATAGAATATAATCAGGATATAATTGATAAAATTTGAAAATTATATTATTGTTGCTCATATACTTATCATTATTTATGTAACAAATACTTGCTTGTAAATAACTACATAAATAAAGTATTAATTTTAGACGCCTTGTGTTAAATTTTAAAAGAAACTCGTAAATAAGTCTAATCATTTGAAAGTCAGAACCAACATTATTTAAAAAAATAATTCGGAACAATTAATTCTACGTTTTGACCAAAGATACCCCAGTAAAAAGAAAATTTTGAAGATCTTACATCATTATTGTAATTCGCGAACAGTCATTTGATAATTAAATTTTGATTATCCATTATCTTGTTCCTTCAAGTTTGTAAATATTAACGAATCTTAGCAATAAAATATTAATGCGATTGATTCGTTGACCACCAGATAGTTTCAAAATAAAATAGAGTCATGTCAAATTCTTCGAGTGAAGATGACAATCCTATGGTTATACAGTGGTGGCCATAAGTCTCTTTATCCAGTTTTCATAATAATAAACACAAAATTCTAAATGATACAACTTTTATTTAATCAGCGTACAATAATAATTTCAAAACAAAAACTTGAAAACAATTAAATCTTATCTTCAAAGTGTTGTCCTTCAGATTTAATACACAACTGGATTCTTCTCTGAACAGAGTGACAAGGCTGCAAATTCTGTAGTGATTCTTTCCTTCAACTCGGATATGGTTAGAACATTTTGTGAGTAAACGCGTTCCTTCAGGATACCCCACATTGAATAATCACAAGGTGTCAGATCCGGTGATCGTGGATGCCATTCAGTGGTTCCTCTCCTGCCGATCCACATCTCAAAAATATTATCCAAAAAGTCGCGTACATTTCTACCATAATGAGGGGGAGCACCGTATTGCATCCAAACGTCGTTATCTGTGTCAAGCTGAGGTACGGCAAAATCACGCAGCATGTCGAGATATAGCTGAGAATTGACCGTTCAATCAAAGCAGTATGGACCCAGCACACCAGTTGATCGTATTCCTCCACACACACAAATTCCTGGAGAAAGATTGTTGGTCTCCCATACCAGATTAGGATTCTCAGTGGAGTAGTACACGACATTATGCAAATTAACGTGATCATTCAACTTAAATGAAGCTTCGTTGGTCCAAATTATTCTGTCCGATGTCAATGTTCTCATTGAGTTGTTGCTGTAACCATTCGTAAAATTCTATGCGCCTGTCATAATCGTCATCATTCATTTGATGGAGCAAACGAGGTCGCCAAACATTCAACTCAATGTTGAATTCTTAAGACTTAGTACCAAGTCATTATTATCGGACTGTTTAAACTGAACTCTGAAATTGCCAGAAAGTGTAATGATTTGGAGTTGTATGACATGCAAAGGACTTGGTAGTCTTCACTTTATAGAGGGCACAATGAACTCTACAAAGTATACCGAGATATTAAGGGAAAGTCTCATCCCATCTATTTCTCAATATTTTGATAATGGAGATTTCATTTTTCAACAAGATGGAGCATCTTGTCATACTTCTAAATTTACAAAAACTTGGATGATGAAAAATAATATATCCTTCTGGACATGGCCTTCGGGAAGCCCTGATTTAAGTCCCATAGAAAATGTTTGGGCAATTATGAAAAAGGAATTACGAAAAAAACGTCCTAAAATTAAAATTGATCTGAAGAATAAAATTTTAGCAATATGGAATAGTTTTCCTATTGATAAATGTCATGATTTATACAATTTAATGAATAGAAGAATGGAAGATGTCATATAAACAAATGGTGATGTCAAAAGATTTTAAATAGTAGGTGTCCGAATACTTTTGAATTTGAGAAAAAAATTTTAAATGCGAATAAACTTTTATTAGTTAAATTTTTTTATTTGATTTCTTCAAATTATTTTAGAATTGTATTTAGATTATCGTAAAATATCAAATTAATTCATCTATAATACAAATAAGTACATATTATTTATAATTTTGATTTTTCAAAGGAATTAAATACTGAAATTAACGGTTTAAATTTCTAAAACAAAAAATATTTTATAAATTTGAAAATTCCAAAAAAATATACAATTTTTAATAAATTTACATTGACTTTTACAAAATGTAAATTCATATTAGAAAATAAAATTTTTAATTTATTTATAATTTAAAATCTTTTCAAAAATGAAATAAATCAAATATTTTAGATCATATTGAATTATTTTTTGTTTTTTTAATTGGTTTTATTATTTATCAGTCTTTAGTATTAATTTTTAATTATCTTTGTTATTTATAAATGTTCTGTTTTCTTTGATCAATTTCAAGTCTTTATTAAAAAAAATGTTTGAAACATTGTTCAAAATAAATTTTGATCGAAGATTCACGATTAACATCAATTGAGAAAGAGAATCGACCCTCATTAATGAAACTTTATGCATCTGGAGATGAATGGACGCTTAACCACTTCACAAAGAAGAGAGCAAAATATTTTCTTAATAATTTAATAAAATTATATAAATTTTTCATTTTTTTTACATATTTAAAAATTTAAACAAAAATAAATAAATTATTTTAATTAAAATTAAATTAAATTAATCAAGACAAATAATTTATTTTAATCAATATTTTTATCATTCCATTCAAAATATAAAAAAGAGAACTATTTATCTTCAAAAATAATGACAGAAATGAATAAAATTAATTTTTATTTTTATTAATTTTCTTGTTTAGGTTATATTTTTTCGGTTATTTATTATTTATTACAAATTCTGTTGATTTTGACTGAATGATATAATAAAATTATGTTTACATTAAAAATGGGGTTCTCAGACACTAATGAAAACAATAACAATATTCAACAGATATTTAAAAGTTTATTCTCAACTTTTTTTGTGTCTCTTTAGTCTATCTGGATTTCGATTGTTCGAAACAGGATTTCTCATTTTACTTTTCTTTCCCTTCCAATCATTTTCTTCACAATCATCTTCATCATCATCGTCATCATCATCTTCACAATCATCTTCATCTTCATCGTCAATATCTTCATCATCGTCTTCGTCGTCCTCATCTTCATCATCATCAATAATTTCTCCTCTGTTGATCTGAATTTCTATAATCTCTTCTTGAATAATTTTCGTTGCTGTATCGTCAAGTTCACCATGTTCTTTCCCATCGTGAACATTTGTATCATCATGATTCAAATTGTGGAGTTTCACATATCGTAAACCAATGTTCGCATTGTTATTTATTTCATTAATTGATGAAGGATCAAATGTCTCTGAAAAAGGGATATAAAAATGATTTAGAAAGTGAGTGATTATAAATGTAAATTTGTCTCTCTCTGTATGATTTTTCTGTTAGAAGCTTTTAATTTTCTAATATGTTTTCTTTAATTCCAAAGAGACAAATTTTTTAAGTCTTTCTATGTAAAAGACTTATCAAAGTAATAAAATAATACTTGTGTGGTGAATGTGGGCACCTTCAACGGCCACTAATAGGGTCGCCACAAAAGCAGAAAAAAATATTAAACAAATATTAAAGATCATAAATTAAATTTTAAAATTTTAATAAATATAGTCATTTTATATAATTTGTTTGTTATTTTTCAACAGATTGATTTTCTTGAGGAATTTATTTTAATTAAATTTGGTATTGAAAAATTATTTATGAATGCAAAATAAACAACTGATCTCTTGTTCAAATTAGAAATAATAATAAACATATAATAAGTAAAATAATTGAAAATAAATAAAAATTTTCTATTACAAAATTTATTTTTCTTTTAACAGTTTACGTAAAAATTTTTTATTTTAATTTATATATATATATCATCTTGAATCTGTAATAGTTTAGTAAGGAGGATATTTCGAGAAATAATCATGGGAAATAAATAATATTATAAAGTCTTCCTTATTTCGCTTCTCGATATGATTTTGGCTGAAGGTCCAGATTTTTTAAATCTCATAGAGTGCATCCATTAATGTGCATTAAGTGCATCATTAATGCATCCATTGTATGATGATTATTAAGAACATTGAGACAAGTCTCATTTGAATTTTTATTACAATCACATTTAGAGTCATTAAGACTCTCAGAAGGTCTTTCATCGTTTGTCACCATTCTAATTGATTTTCTTATTTCTAATTTTATTCATGATTATTCGAACAATTTTCCTAAGTTATTTTTTAAAATATTTAACTTCTAAAAAATATTAATTAAATATAATAATTTTTACCATTTCTCAATAAATCCCAAAATAATAAAAATATCGTCAAATTATTAAAAATGCATTTTATTTAAATTTTACTAAAAAATATTAAACTTAATTTTAATTGTTAAATTAAAAATTGAACTTATAAAATGATTATTTTAATTATGTTCGAATAGTCAATCACTTTAAACTTAATAAAAAAATACCAATTTCCATCTGGGTGGGAGAATCACCCCATTCTAAATTCAACATACTTAAATCAATATACATCATCAATACATTCACACATTCAAACAATTTAAAATATTCATCACAGTACTGAAACAAATTGTGTAACAAAATTTAAAGAATTTGGAAAAATATTTAATAGAAAACTTAAAAATATTTTTGTTAATTTGTCATGATTTTTATTCGTATTTATTCATTGTGACCACAGTTGAAAATAATCACATAATCACAATATTCTTTTCAAATTTCTCTTCACAAACAAATTCACAATAAATAATGGGGCATAAACTTTTGGAATATATGTTCCCATATTATTAATTGGCATATAATTGTAATTTGTAATTATCTCTCCTACCCAGATGTCTGATTAATATTTTATATTCTGAATATTAAGAACATTGAGACAATTCTCGTTTGGATTTTTATTACAATCACATTTAGAGTAACCGTAACTCTCGGAAGGTCTTTCACCGTTTGTCATCGTTCTAATTGGTTTTATTATTTCTATTTTTAATCATGATTATTCGAACAATTTTTCTAAATCATTTTTTAAAATATTTAACTTCTAAAAAATATTAATTAAAAATAATAATTTAAACCATTTCTTAATAAAACCCAAAATAATAAAAATGTTATCAAATTATTAAAAATGATTTTAGTTTAAATTTTATTAAAAAATATTAAACTTTATTTTAATTAATTTAAAAATATAAACCTATCAAATTATTATTTTTATTATGTTCGAATAGTCAATCACTTTAAATTGAATAAAAAATACCAATTTCCATCTGGGTGGGAGAATCACCATTCTAAGTTAAACATACTTAAATCAACATACATCATCAATGTATTTACACATTAAAATAATTTAAAATATTCCTCACAATTATATCTAGCTAGACGAGTGTGATACTATAAATATCTAAACAGCCCAAAGTATAAGGAAGTAATTTAAAAAACATCGTACTCTGTACTGAGTTAGGAGATCGTACTTTAACATTTCGTATCATTTTAGGAATGACGATTCATTCCAAAGAATTCTGAAACATAACATTCAAATGTTTTTTTTGATTTAACAATTTACCTTTTAATTTTTTATCCCTTTTCTCCCAAAGAGAAATTTTCGATTATAAATCATTTTATTAATAAAAAGTTATTAATTACAACTCGAAAGTATCTTTTTACTGAAACACATTTGCATACAAGAAAAATAAAATTAATAAATTGTGTTTTCCAAGAGTTTTTCTAAAGAATTTCGGATTTTATATTAAAATTAAATATTCGATACATTATTTTACATTTGTAAAACATCGAGCATGTCCTTTATTCTTCTGAGCTCAATGAGATTGTGGAATAAGTGTCTCCTCTACTGTAGGAAGTGTTCTTCAAATATAACGGTTTAACTGTATTTAAATGAGATATCTTTAACACTTCTTTAATAAAAAACTCTAATTGAACTTTACTAAAAATTTTCGACTGACTATCATTAACGTCTATTGACGAGAAATAAAAACGTTTATCAAGATCGAAAACCTGATCGAAAATTTCATTAAAGAAAAAACAGGATTTTTGATTAAACAAAACGATTTTCGAAAACATCAAATAAGATTTGGGTAGGGATGACGAAACGATCGCTATCTGATTTAAAGGAGTATAGACATGCTCGAAAAACAAATCAGGGAGCACATTAAAACAACAAGTCGCTAAATTAAAGGAAAGATATGTAAGGAAACTCCGACGAAAATCGTCTCGGAAATATAACATTGGAACAAGATTCACTTTCAGATGTTCATAAGACACGTCTTTCGTCACGTTTATTTCCATTGTATTAATAAGTTCGTTTTGAATCGGCGACCCATCACTTTCGAACACCTTCACAAGATGAAATATATCGTCTATCAACCCATTCCGAGAATTTAACGTGATTTTATATTTCTTTTCGCTATTATTACCATTTATTATATTTTTATCTTTTTTATTTTTTTTCGAAATCTTCTTGAAATGCTTAGCGTATTGTTTATGCAACACTTCTTCTTGATTGTCGAACGGGAGTTTATTGTGAGCGGAAATCGAACTCAACAAACTTATCGAAGATGTTGTATCACTCAATCGACACTCGTTGATTTCTTTTTTCTGGGAGTTTTTTCTGTTTAAATAGTGATACTTTTCTTTGTATGGCATCTTATTCCTTAACCGATGAACAGCTTCCTGGAAGTTTTCAAAGGTCGGTATCGGATAGGAGATCGACAACGAGTCCTGGTCACAGAAAATACTTTCCGGTATTTTCAATTGTTGCTTTGTTCCGCTATTGTAAGGAGGCGTTTGGAACAGGTTCTTGTCTTGCATCGCATTGTACATTTCCATTGGTAAATTTTTGTTTAAAGAACACCGAATTTTACCGCCTTTTTTGATTACTTTATATTTCTTCAAGCGGGAATAATCGTAATTGGCGTCCATTATCAGATTTGAACTGGAGTTGTTTTTGTCGCGTTTCAATTTCTCCATCAATATCTCGTTTACACATCGTCCTAATTTACGTTTCGTCAATGATGTTCGCTCTTTCCTTGGAGAAAATATATCGGCTAATACCAATTTAGATTTGTACGGTATCAGTTTCTTTCTCGAAACGATACGCGTCCGATTTTGCATTCCGATATTTTATGACGAAGTTGTTTTTGGAAATAATCAACGATTATCAATAAGGAATTAAAATCACTGAGAAAAAAATTTAGTTAATTAAAATAAGCATTGATTTTATTAGTGATTTTTATTTCATGCTTTACTATATATATATGCTTCTTAGTATATTAGCTTGCTTTCTATATATATATATATATATATATGTGTGTGTGTGTGTGTGTGTGTGTGTTATGCTGAATTCATGAACTTGCTAATTTTTTCCGAATTCAATAAATTCTTAAAATTTGAAAAATTCTTAATTTAATATCAAAAATTATCCATTTAATATGAACAAAATTCAAATTTATTATCAAAAATTATCAGTTTTATATAGGTTACCAAAAGTGTTTATGTACAAATAATAAGTGCAAATGTTTTAAAAATACATACGTTTGAAATTCAGATTTCCATCAAGGAAGAAGTTGTAATAACTATTGTGAGGAATATTTTAAATTGTTTGAATGTGTAAATGTATGAATGATGTATGTTGATTTAAGTATGTTGAATTTAGAATGGTGATTCTCCCACCCAGATGGAAATTGGTATTTTTTTATTAAGTTTAAAATGATTGACTATTCGAACATAATTAAAATAATCATTTTTTTAAGTTCATATCTTTAATTTAACAATTAAAATTAAGTTTAATAATTTTTAGTAAAATTGCATTAAAAATGCATTTTTAATAATTTGATGTCATTATTATTATTTTGGGATTTATTGAAAAATGGTAAAAATTAATATTTTTAATTAATATTTTTTAGAAGTTAAATATTTTAAAAAATTATTTAGAAAAAATGTTCGAATAATCATGATTAAAAACAGAAATAAGAAAACCAATTAAAACGATTGCAAACGATGAAAGACCTTCTGAGAGCCTTAATGAATCTAAATGTAATTGCAATAAAGATTTAAACGAGACTTGTTTAAATGTTCTTAATAACTACCAACGAAAATTTTACATTTGGAGTCTATTTTGTATATTAAATTGCAATTTTTTTCATATTAAATTGATATTTTTTCATATTAAATGCCGAATTTGCCAAAATTGCCTAGTTTGTGGACTTGACAAATATTATATATATGTTATACCGAAGCGTTTAAGAAGAGTATTTGTAGAACAATAAGTAGTGCTAAAGTAGTCTCTGTCACATCCAAAGTTCAAAGTTTACTCTCAAACAAATCGAAAACAGTTTGTGATTTGCAAGCTAATCTGGTATATAAATTTAATTGTCACGGGTGTCAAAACTCGTACATCGGAGAGCAAGGATCAACTGTGCGGCCAGTCGGCATACTTCTACGTAGTATCCCTGAGTAACTAGAGATCTCGGTCTCTAGGCTAAAGTGTCCAAGAGCTAGCCGATTATTGCGGAACTGCCGGCAATAGATCGTATTCAGGAATGGGCCAGCAATCCATTCACTAGGTTAAGCTTTATAATCTGTATGTGAAGGCTGTGGGGAGTAGTGACCCCGCTGTCGATGGTTGGATTGCATCTTAATGATCTGGGATGAATCAATCCCGGTGAAGGGTGTCGTAATGACGTCGTTGCATCTTCGGACAG
>MQRK01253412.1:0-15407 GCA_001938485.1 Girardia tigrina
TTTGTGATTATTTATGAATTATTTCCGAATATTTATTATTTAAATAATAATTAATTAAAGATTATTTATTAAATTGAGATTATTTGTTAATTAATTATTAAAGAATTTTAGTTTCTATATCAATTGAGTTGTTATTGATTCCAGTAATAGAATATCATTCTCTCAGCGTCACAAAGTCTCAATCAATCAATCAACCCAGTCATGAAACAGCGCCATCATCGCTGCGTCCCCCGCGCCTCTCAGCCACTGCACGGCCACCAGCAGCGCGCTTTGCCTCTCGCTCGAGCGTTTCGCCATCCTCGCCAGATGATTCTTCAGTCGCAACACGATCGACTCGCTCGGCTGGCGCTTATTCGCTATATAGAATCGCACGAGTGTCCCCACGAGATCCGCGCCGCTCTCCGATTGATTATTCGATAGAAGGAAATTGGCACCCTCGTCCAACACTCGCTCGGCCTCCTCTCGATTAACATTTGATAATCGATTGAAGAGAGTGCGGTAAAGTTGGTGTGATTCGTAAAATTGGCGATTTTTACACGCGACTTCCAAACGATGATAAAGTCGAGAAAATGGTTTCGTTGCTGATTGCTGTGTTGAAAATTCGGTCATTCGGGATTAATAAGTCTTATTTTGTCATAGAAATTGGTTTCTAGATTTTTAAGTGACAAATCGAAATGTGAGTTCATTTAAACAAATTGGGATTTGACTTACATGAAAGTATTTTTTATTTTAAATAAATTATTTGGAATAGAATTTAGAACTTATTTTGAAAATCGGTTATTAATAAATGTTATTTTAATAAGTTATTTTGAAATACTTTAAAACTGATTTGTGAAATTTTTCAAGTGGAAAATTATTGAAATTCGTATTTTTTCTGATAAATTTTAACATGTCCATATGTTATTATTGTTCGGTTGTTATTTTGATATTCTGTTGTGAAAAGTATATTTTTATTTGAATAACTCAGTTAAAAACAATATATATGGAAATTATAAAACGGGAATTTGGAAAAATCATAGGTATTTAATATAAATTATTATTTTAATAACTTATTTGAAAATAAAACTTGTTACAAGAACTCACATTTGCTATTACATTTTTACATTCACTATTTGGATCATCTTTACGATATTCCGAAATAGGGTCTTCGCTCATTTCCATCAATCAATGTTTAATACTTTTCTTCCAAAATCTGAACTAATTTGAATATATATATTTTATGAAAAATATAGAATTCAAATGTTATTGGTTAAAATAAAATTACTATTAATAATTGTTAAATAATAATTTGATTTAATAATATACAACTTTCAAAATTAATGAAATCATTTGAATAATTTTTTCCAATAAAAAGAAATAAAATACCATTTTTATCACTACGGTAACATGCAACCGTATATAACCCGTATCAAAATTTTTGATCATTTATTTCCTTTAGAAAATGTAGTGTTAGTAATAAATAATGTATAACCCAACCCCCATAAATTTTTTAAAAAAAGTCTTTTTCCACCATATTGCCCGAGGGTTATCCGCAGTAAATTTTGGAATTAATCAGCCATATTAGTAGGAGAGACACAATCCCAAATCAACACACAACGTTCAAACAGTACACAAACATAAACTTTCCAAATATTCCTCATACATCTGATTTGTGAAATTTTTTAATGTAAACATTATTGAAAATTGGAATTTTTTTCTGATAATTTTTAGCAAGTTTGAAACGGTATTTTGGTTATGTTGTTATTTCGATATTCTATTGTTATAAATATATTTTTATTTTAATAACTTATTTAGAAACAATTTCAAAACCGATATATATTGAGGAAATATCTAAAAATTTATAATTTATTAAGTATTTGTTTTAAATTAATAAATATTATTAAACAATTATATTTTCATAGATAGAATATTTATGATACAAAATATAAAATTATATTTTTCATATAAATAAATAAAGATAATAGAAGGGTTTAAGTAAATAAAGGAAGAGAAGAAGGATAAATATTAACAAGGAAATAATAAAGAATAAATTAAATTTAAAAAATAAGATTAATTTAAAAAAAGAAGTACTTAAAAGTTATATAAAAAGGTCGTTATTAATTAAGTTTATGAGTACAAGTTAAGAAGTTACAAATTCAAATTTCAAGTTTAAGAAAGAGAGATAAGCCTATCTTAATTATATTCGGTCTAGACAACGTCTAAAGAACGTCGCATAATCAACACGAAAGGGTATATATTTAAGAGCAACTCAAAAGTTGAAAAAAAGAGGTTGAATTGAAAAAGTTCAAACAATAACAAAGAAATCACACTGAAATAGTGCGAAAATTATTGAAAAGTAATTCTTAAAAGATTATTTCCATTTTAAAATTTATTATATAAATTGATATATATAAATATCTATATACATATATAAACACGCTGTAAAGTGTGGGCCCAAACTTTAAACATTAAATCAGCACGAGTTGTCGCTAAAGACTCTCAGTGTTTCAATATAAAATCGGCCAGGGGCCAAATAAAATACTACTCTTCTATCAAGCCTTTTACTTGTAATCAATTGTAGATACATAAATATATTTTTATAAAATAAAATCAGAGTTATTTTATCAGTTTTAATAAAAACTAACACAACTAACACTCAACAAATTTGGCGCCCAACGTGGGGCAATACACTTTTCAATATAATCAACGAAATAGACTTTATTGAATTTAAGTCACCTTTGTTGAGTTTTTCTTTTGTTTCTTTTTTTATTTTTTTAAAAAATACAGTTTAAAGTCAAATAAAAATACCAAACGGAGTTAAGGAATAGAATAATAAAAACAGAGATTATACCAAACACAATGAGTAAAAAGAAAAGGCAAATAAGAATACAAAAATCATGAGATTTTCTTCCATTAGATAAATTTTCAGACAAACAAGAAGACTTTGACACATATTTTACAGAATACAAAAACTATGCCATATGTTGCGGTCGAGAAACCGAGTTATAAGTACGAATACAAGAAAAAAGGAAAAGGTGAAATTAATACATTTATTTGAAAGTTAGATGAGCTCAAGAGAGAGTCCTAGGATCGCCTCCAGCCACCCATACCGGGGAAGTAACATTGCACCACGACTGAAAACAATAGATAAAGAAACTCAATAAAGCGAAATAAAAACTTACCCGATAGAAGGGATTCTGTAATTAGCCCACCCAGGTAGAAGGAGAGGTGATGTATTCTGGCGAAGTGTCGCTTACTGACGAGCAAATCCGCGAGATAAGTTACGAGCCCTGAAAAGAAAAAATCAATTAAAGATAAACCCCAAAAACTAATGAAGTCCCCTACCGGACGACCCGTTGGAACTAGGAGGTTTACAGACCCTCCCCGCACAGCCCTTAATGAGGCCGATCCCTGAATGCCACCCGCGAGATCCCGACGTGTTTCCCTGCGAAGATATACACCTGCAAAGATATACAAATTAGTAAATCAAAGACAAAGACTAATTAAAACTTACCATGAGTCAGGCCCACAAAGCAGAAAATATCATCACGCGATGAATCAGGAGTATTCATCGATGACAAAGCCGTCATTGTTTAATGACGTGTTACCCAAAAATAGCAACGCCAGCGAATCAGGAGGGAAGATCAACCAATGAAAAAATATTGTTAACGGTCCCGGCTAATCAGAGGAGGACACGAAGAAATACATCACGACATGACCAGATGGTAATATTATAAATACGACAGTGAATTTCAAAAAAACGCAAACACAAGCGCACAAAAGTAAAAAAGAGAAAAACAAAACTTGTGAATAAACAGAACATTACTGAACAACACAGAGCATATTTGGAGCAAACCCAAAACAAACGAGATTACAATCAATCATAATCACCGAGACGCAGACGGAGCCGATTCCATTTGATCCGAGGATACGATTACAGAAACCGACTCACACTAGAACGCTTCTACCTAGAGACGCGTCGACTGGCGAGAGAATAACAATCTTCAACCTTGTGACGAACTATTCAACAATCTTCTGGGTATCACGCATACTGTACTTCGTTTTTTATTTTTTTATATATTGATTTGATTACTAAATATATATATTTAATATTAATACTCCTTATTTCGATCTCCTATCATTAATAACCGATTAAAATGTTTCAATAGTTGCTAATTATCGAGCGTATATTTCGTCGTAGCGTAGCGTTAGCCGAGTCGTAGTCCCCGTCGCCGCCGTCGTTCTCTTTAACAATGCCCCGGGATAATTTGCGATCAAACGCACAGTGGAAGAACGTGGGGAATCATGCAGACCCCATCATCGTCAATGTGATCTCGATATTAATCGAGTCATTTATCAGGGCCGGTCGCGCCGAATTGTTTTTTACCGACGAGGAACCGCCCGCTCGTCCGTATTGACCTGATAATGCCAAAAATCGAGCTAGAATTGAGGATGTTATTGGGAAAACAACAAAATCACTGAATTGATTTTACACCGTAAATATAATCGATTTTAAACGTGAATTCTATTTTTATGATTTCTCAGTTAGTATTATTATTGTCGTCTAATGACCATATTATTGATTTTTTTTATTAGTGTAATTTTATTTAAGTCCTAGTTATTTGAGTTCACGCATCTGAGTTTGTTCATTTTAATTTAAATTGAACTCGTTGAATCGAATCTTGTATGTGTTCGAATTTACAGAATAGAGAATTTATCTTGAATACCCAATTAGAGTACTATTAACGGGAATTCATTTTGATTTTGATTGAATTAAATTTTAATTTTGATAGAACTGAATTCTAATTAATTGACAACTGAGATTAATGAGTGATTGAATTGACTTATGTAGCTAAATTCTCATCTAAGAATTTTCTTTGAGGAATGAGTTTAATAGATAAATAAAATGGTCGAAGTACATCTGGTCATAAAATATGAATGATATGAATATAGGACATATGAATGCGGATAATTATATAAACGCTAGTTGTAAGACAATGAGGGGCTCCCTGTCGATATACTGATTATGTAGGTATGGCGATAGTACTGAATTAATTACTACACCTAAATAAGCCAAGAGGTGGCGATCTATGATGCTAATAATAATTAAGGAGTCTAGAATTTAACAGTGCCCTAAGTCAAATACAATAATCACATAACATTGCCATAAGTTTACTACTAAGATAATACACTACAGTGCAGTAAGTTTGCATTCTCACATCACAGTGCCACAAGTTTGAATATGATGCATGTACATAATCGATATGGGAAAACTTTTTACATAACATACCCCGATCGATACTGAGTTAGGTGGGGGGCCCTTAGCTCGTCCCATCTTTACTAGAACCCGATGGCCCTTCAGACTCGGCACTGCCAGGCAGATGTCGAGCGAGAAGAGGCGTCCGACCCATAGATGTAGCTAACAAGTCAGATAGGCATTAGAACGAGTTATAAAAATATCATAAATCGAGATTGGGTTGTGGCTGACCCTTAATAGCCGCTGGGGGTCGTTAAAAATGTTATACTCAAATGGGTCGTGACACATAACATGTGGTTGGGAAGAATTAGATATGATTAAAAGACTCCTATTATATTTACAAGGTTACACTTTACAAGCCTTTGAAACAATAAATAAAGAGTTAACAGAAATTGATAGGATAATAAAACAGTTAAGAGAAATAGTTGTAATAGATTCAGAATTAAATAAAATATATAATATAGCATTTAGAAATCGTAAACAGAAATCTAAGGAAACAATAACAGAGTATACCTTCGCACTAAAGAAATTAGCAGATAAAGCCTTCGGATAAAGGGCAAGAGTAGGATCAATTGTTTAAGATCAGTTTTTAGAAGGTATACACGAGTATATAATAAATGCATTGGCATTAATTGATTATACAGACTATAATGACTTAGTACAAAAATCTCGACAAATCGAAGCTCATAATATCGATAGAAATAATATTGAAATTTATGCCACAGGTTCACAACCTATTTGTAAGAAAGATGTACATTCCAGGAACAGTCACCCATCCGAAAAGAGGGGAGGTGGTGGTTTCTCGAATCGATCTAATAATAATAATAATGGAAATGTAAGAAATGATGATGGAGCGGAGCGCAATAGTTTTAATAGAGGCCGCGTAAATAATTATAGAGGAAATTATAGAGGTCAAAATAATAACAGAAGGGGTAATAATTATAATAATAATAATAGAGGCAATATGAATAACAATGATGGTAATAATTATAGAAATAGTAATAATGAAAGTAATAATTATAGAAATAATAATAGAGGTAATAATAATTATCGAGGTTCAAGAGGCAATTATCGAAGAAATAACAGTAACAATTATCGAATAATAATACTGGTTTTAATAAAAATAATGATAATAAAATGATAAGAGGACAAGTAAATCAGGAAGGAGAAATGAAATGTTTTACATGTCAAGGATGGGGTCACCTGGCAAGGTCCTGCCCATCAAATAGAAAATATTTTCCTCAAAATACAAAGCGACCGATAGATGGAGTAGAGGTCGAATATATAGATAAAGGAGAAGATAAGGATGCTTCAAACTATATTCCAGTTGGAATGCTGGAATATTATGAAATAGAAGAATAACGAGAACAAATTAGGGAACAAAAAATTCAAAATCAACGATTAAGAGAATATTACGAAAATACAAATAAATCAATTAATACGATTATAGAAGTTGAACAACCTCTAGTCGGAATGATTGWGGAAGAAAACAGAATTTTAAACTATAAAATAGAATTAGAGAAACTTATACAGGCAACTCCATTGGATGAGGAAAAAMATAAAAGATATTTTGATAAAAGTTAATGAAGATAGTGCAGGGAAAGAAATTGAAATATTGATGCCTCTTTTAAGAAAAGAAATGACAAGGATGTCTACATATCGGAAAGAATTAATGAAGTTAATCGAAAAATATGGGCGATATATTGTAATAAATAAGGATCAACATAAGAGTTTAGAATTATCAATAATAACAAACGAAAGAAATCCCGAGGACACAGAAATTTTAAAAATACATAAATTGCATCCGTGTACTAAGATAAGAAAGATTATAAATAAAACGAAATTGGCATGGCCAAACAAATTAGAAGAATCTGATGGAATTCAGTTATTCTATAATAAAACAAGGATGAACCTCTCTGAACATGTCATCTGCTCAGGATTAGCATTTGACAAAGTAAACGTAATAAAAGCCATAGTGGTAATTAATAAAGTACAGACAAAAGGAAAAACAATTCCACAATTTAATATTGATATTGATGATGTAAGAATGGATGAAGAATTTGATGATAGAACTCCAACAGCACATATAGATCCAGCCTTAATGGTCTCAGATATAAATGAAGAAGATATAACGGATAACTTTAGAGATTTAATTACACAAAAAGCTGAAGCTGCAACCTCTACGAGAAGGCATAAAGGAAGGCTAAGGAAAATAGAAAACTTAAATATGAGGGAAAGATGTAATAACAATAMAAGTGCAAATTTGGCTAAGAGTTTAATACATATAACAAAAGGTAAAGATATGTCTCAGTCCGGAGATGCAGAAATTGAAAACATTATATACTRTATATTACAAAATGTAATAAAAGGGGACTATAAATTTTCATTGCGTATGCATGAAGGTGCAAAAATAATAATAAAGGCAGGTCAATTAATAAAAAAAGATGTTTATCGTGTATTTAAAGAAAATGAAAAAGGAGTAAATGAAAATGAAGTGATTAAAAATTTATTAACAGGAGTACCAAATCAAAGTAAAATCATTAGTATATATATATATACTCATGAAAAAATAATCTTCTACCCGACAGGGCAAGAAACTTATATAAAGTTGGCAGTTAAATCTATAGAAAATTGGATAAACCCATAGATTCAATCCAGAGGAGGATGGAAAAGAGTCTTCGAGGAAAATGAAGACGATATAGAGGAAAGTGATTCAGACATAATAAAAGAGTTTAAAAAGACATTAAAGAAGAAAAGTAAAAACGGGAAAGGTGAAGTTACATGGCCTGTAATAATGATGATAGTAATAATGATTTTTGAAGCCATAAAAGGAGCAAATGGTATAGTTTCATATGACTGTTCAAGACCAAAATTTGGTGCAAAATATTCTCTAATTGAAGTAAAGCAATGTCCTGAAGCAAGCCCAATAGCGATAGAAATGGGCGCGGAAAAGGTAATGAATATATATCAAGAATCGGATTATATATATACAGAAGCCAGAGAATGTATAATAAATATACAGAACATGTATTTCGTTGCGGAAAATACGACGCACAACCTGTAAAACCTGAGTATACACCAGATCCAGTACAAATTTCGGCAAAACAATGTGAAGAAGCATTTCTAACAGGGAAATTTCAACTACAAAAGGACGTAATAGTTGATGCAAAAGTCGGAATAAAAATAAAAACTTGCCGTCCAATCAAATCAAAGATATAATAATCAACCAATCAGATTCAAGGAAAATATTTACTATAATGGCGAAAGAAGAGAAACACAAAAGCCGAAACAAACACAATATTTTAACAGAAGGGGTCAAAATTATAGTAATAAAGAAGCATATCAAGGAAGAGAATTGTCCCATCGAATAAAAACATGCTGGGCATGTAGAGAAAAAGGCCATGTTCGAAGTCAATGCCCACACGTGCAATGTTGTCATTGCAAGAAACCCGAACATTTTCGTCACCAATGCTACGAGTCTAGGAGGAAGGAGTCATACCAGAGATACAAAATCGCTGCATTCGATGATCAAGTGGAATACCAAGATTCGGAGCTGGACTCGTCCGAGATGCTTGACAAACACCCAAATGCCAAAGCCCAGCTACGATAGGGGGTTATCGGGGCGATTCACTGAATCATGTAAGTTGTATATTGAATAATGCCGGTATGACTGATAAATTTTATGATAATGATTTGTATGATGATGATTTGTATGATGATAACAAGTATGATGTGTTATTTACCAATATTTCTGATAGTAATTCTCACGTGTATAATTCGAATAATAATTATAACAATTTAAATACTGATAATTTCCATGAAAATGATTTATCTAATGATAATACGTGTGTTTGCAAATTGTATGATGATAATATTTTAGATGGTTTGATTGAATTAAGTACAATAAAAAATTATTTAATTTATAATAATAAAATAGCGATACTGTCTGAGGATAATAATTCTAAAAATATTAATGGACTCAATAATAAAAATGAAATAATTGATTATGATAAATTCGATGGCAGACCAATTGTCAATATTAAAGTCAATGGAATCCACAATAAGTGCCTACTTGATACAGGAGCAAGAATAAGTGTTATTAAGGAAGAATTATTAAACAAAATAGGGAAGTTTGAGATTAATAAATCATTCGCCAAAGTAAGATGCTCTAACGATAGTAATTTAGAAATAGTAAGAAGAGTTTATTTGGATGTCGAATTAAATAATATTAAGAAAAAAAATATAATTTTATATAGCATCTAAAATTGTCCCGAGCATAATTGGAGGCATTAATTTATTGAGTCATTTTAATATTAAATTGATGAGAGAATATAAGAGTATCTCTCAATCTTTATATGTACTGGAAGATCAACGAAATATTTATGAAAGCCCTAATGTAAATGATATTAAATTAAAAGAAATATTAAAAACATATGAAAATATTATAATGAAACACAAATTGGATATCAGGAAAACTTATTTATTAAACATTAGATAGTGACTAATAGCAAACCAATCGTAATGAATCTTTAGCATCAACCATTTCATTTAATCGAAAGAATTGATAAAAGCATTAAAGAAATGGAAGACAATGGTATTATAAGTAAATATGAATCACCTTGGAATTCGCCATTAGTGTGTGTAAAGAAAAGAGATAGTGAAGATATAAGAATTTGTTTGGATTATAGAGCTTGAAATGGAGTCACTGAACGACCAATTTTTCCAATTCCTAATACTACAGAAATGATGGATATTTTATATGGAGCAAAGTATTTTAGTACTATTGATCTTGGTAACGCATTTTACCAAGTGGAGCTCAGTGATGATTCGAAGTCAAAAACAGCTTTTTCAACTAAATCTTATCAATATTGTTTTAATCGAATGCCGTTCGGTATAGCTGCTGCACCCGCCACATTTCAAAAATTAATGAATAAAATTAATGACCACTCAATTGGAAAGAAGCTGTGGTTTATTTAGATGATATCCTGATATTCTCCAACTCATTGAAAGAACACTATAAAAGAATTGAAAATGTTTTTGAAAAGATAAAGGAAGCGGGTCTGAAAATAAACCCTAGTAAATGTCACTTTTTGAAAGAAGAAATTAGACTTTTAGGTCATCAAATTAATGCAAATGGAATTCAAACTGAGAAATCAAAAATTGAAGCTATTGAAAAATTCGAAAGTCCCAAATATGTTAAAAAACTAAGAAGTTTCCTTGGACTCACCAATTACTATCGAAAATTTATAAAGGATTATACGAAATATTCGAAAGTTCTAGAATCGTTATGCGGCAGCACACAAAATAAAATTTGTTGGACAAACGACTGCGAGGAGGCGTTTCAAAATTTGAAAAAAGAACTTACTAAAGCTCCAGTTTTAGCATTTCCAGATTTTTTTAATGAATTTATCTTGGATACTGATGCAAGTTTTGACCGAATCGGAGCGGTTTTATTGCAATTGGACGAAAATGGACGAGAAAAGCCAATAGCTTATGAATCACGAGCCATGAATAAGCATGAGCTTGGTTATTGCATAACAAGAAAAGAATTATTAGCTATATTTTATTTTACCCAATATTTTAAGCACTATTTGTACGGAAAGCGCTTCAAACTCCATACTGATCACAAAGCCATAACGTTTATGCTGAAAACAAAGAAACCCATAACTCCTCAATTTCAGACGAGGAAAATGAGAACTGTTTGTGAATGTGATGAAAATAATTGCTAAAGCTAATTGAAAACTAACACAAATAAATATAAATACGTATAACATAAAAATGCATATAAAATTTATTGTAATCGATTTCGACGGAATCTCAATTATTTTCAGACACAACTTTGATTAATAATAACATTATTAATAATATTATAATAATTAATGTAAAGGAGATGAAGATGACTGAAAAAAACGTTTAGTTATACAAACAATTTTTAGGCATCTAACTTCTTCAAGGCAATCAGCCAAGAGGTTAATGTAGCAGATAAATGTGAGTCTTAATGATTAAAATTATCGATTGACAAAATATTTTTTGAATTAAAAAATTGCAATTAATTTTATTCTTTAATATTTTGAAAATTATATTATAAAAATAATAAAAATTAAGTTCATACTCATCGACTTCTTCACTTAACGTGATGTTCTCTTTGTCAAACGGATTCACACTGATCTTTTCTAATTTTATCCCGAGTTCTCAATTACTTTAATTTCTATTTCTGCATTTCGAACTTTAAAATTCATTCTACCCATATAAAACAAAGGAGATTTTCTCAAATATTATATAATAATTGCGACTTTTATTTACTTAAATAATTATAGCTAAATAAGGAGTAATAATTAATTGTCAGTAACGTATTAATAGTCACCTAAGCAGAAAAATTAACGCTATTATCACTCGATCTGTACTTGATGAAATGCTGTTGAAGTAATCTGCAATGAAAATGAGTCTCACAATGTATAGATTTCGTATATAATGTTTCACTATACATGTATCTCTTTACAGAGGAACATTATACTGATACATTGTTCAGCTGACAAAAAGTTTAAATTGAGTAAGAGGCAAATTAGCATTTCAAATCATTAAATTACTGTTATAATATTCAATTAGTAATACTTTTATCGATCAATGAGCAAATGACTCACACAAAGAAACACAGAAAGTGCATGTAGCATATGGATCGCCCTAATACTAATAAATAAAACTTATTACAGCGTTAAATTGTAACATAATTTATTATTTAGAAAGATTTTTATGATGGAAAAGTTTTAAAGAAAGTGTATTTGATATCCCACTTCAGAAATAGTAATAATGATAATAAAAATAACTTAATGTTTCCAATTGTGAATAAAGAGAAAGTATAGTTTTAGAAAATGGTTTTTGGTTTTAAAAAAGTCATTATTTTATTATAATTATACTATTACGAATTTTTCACTTCAACACAGTCTTCCGAAATGAGCATGTTAAATCGGTAATAGATAAATGACAAATCAAATTTGGGCTTTAGAAAAACCGAAAGATTATAATTTAAAATTATTGAAAATGAAGAATATAACTTTAGATTAAAGTATTTTATTTACATAAAATAATACAGTAAAACAGATTGTCATTATCCCAAATAACAATAATTAATCTTTTTCTCTGTCACCATCGACCTCGACATTTTGTGGAGTATTGGGAACTTTCAATATTTCGAAATTTTTATTATAAATAAGAATGTGAGTTTAATATATAAAAGTACATGTAAATATTGATATAATTTTTTGTTCACCGCAGAAGGCTACAGCCATCGATCTCGTTATTATAAGACATAAAACAGTAAAACCTAAAATGTACTATTCTTTAAGATCTGCAAATCATGAAATTGAATTATTTTAACTAAATAAAAAGCAAATGATTCTTTTGATAGTACAAGATTTTATTAAACTACTATTGTAAAAGTTCTTTATGAACATAATTAAAAAGGATAATAATTGAAAATAATAATTTTTAATGTATAAATTTTAATTATCGTTATAAAATTATTATAAATAGGAATATATAGCGTTCAACATTATTTTTTTTTAATAATTGCTTAATAACAATATATTGCTATAGTAAAAGTCAATTATAGTTGTTTTGGAATTTCAAATATCTTTATTATAATTTGATGATTAAATTTTATTTTAGTATTCAATTTTTGTTGTTTAAATATTCTATTGGTGTGATATAATTTAAATAAAAGTTTGTTATGGATTTCGACTGTATTCTTACTGGTAACCACAGCCACGTAAACCTTAAATTATAAACCAGTGATTTACTTAGTTAGCTGAGTTGGAGAAAGACGAAAATTATTTTCGAAATTATCACTTGCGACTCAAGGAGCACTGGCACCGAATGTATCATTTTTATGTTAAATCAAATAACACAGCGAATTGGCTGGACGAAACAAAGGAATTTGCGTTATTTAACCAAATAGAAATGTCATTCGCGTTTGAAATATTTCTTCGAGGTGACTATCGTCTAATATGGAACGAATTTAGTTCAAACCGAAAAAGTTTCTCTAAGGAAGACGTGCCCAGATGATTTTTAGAAACATTTACCAGACCAAGGAGTGTCGCGGAAAAAGTCAAGGAGCTGGGCAACCTTTCTCAACAACACGATTAACGATATCAATCTTTCGTGTTATGGATAAGAGCATTAGTTATCAAAATTTTTAAGACGCCAAAAGTGATGGATGAAATCATAAAAGATTTTGTAGTACACGGTATATATAATGGTAAGCTCCAAAAAGCATTTATTTTGTAACCAAATATATTTTGGAAGTAATTATACCAAACAGAATGATATATTCTGATTCTGTTAGAAAACCGAACACGGAAAACCATCAACCACGAATATGTTAAAGCAATTCAGGCGGTGCACACTTTGGTGTAAATAGAACACTTTTTAAGTTAAGAAAATCCACGTAACTGAATATGAAATGCAGTCGTTAAGGTAGTAGGGAAATGTGACCGTTGCTTGTTTATCGATCCAAGCGCTGTCCGATAGAGTAGAGGTAAGCTGGAAGTTCCAAGAAACTTGCAACGACTTGCGTGTGACATCACTAACTTTGGCGGAGCAATATTCTTTACGAGTGTTGATTGCGGACCAAGCCGTTTCACAATTTGGAGATGGTTGAGCGTGGCACGTTAAAACATCGAAAAAAACATTGAAAAATTATGAAAATAAATCGAAAAAAACTTCGAAAAAGATTTATTAATAATAAATAAAATCAGCCAATTCCAAAATATACGTTTCTGGATTTCTATTGGCTCGGTCTGTTAAAAATGCTATTAATTTTTCGTTAAAAACCACATATTTATTTTTTCTCCTAATGGTTTCAACCTACGTCAACATAAGGAAATTTCGAAAATACGATCTTTCTTCAAATTTTACTTTCTGCATAAAAAATTTAAGTGTTGGATTCAAATTACCAAATATATTTCTGAATGAATTGTGCCATCCTTCAATGGCATTATTAGTTCTTGCAATATCATTAAAAATACGTATTCTTGCATGCCATAAATGCAATGGAAAACAGACCCTACTTAAAATTTCATCAAGTTCCGTTCCCGTATAATATTCGTGAAAATATGAGTAAATTTCTGAAAGGCAATTCGGGAAAGACTCACCTGATTTTAAAAAGTTGAAAACATTTCTAATATGTTGTTTATTAATTGTTCGGAGATTAAATTTCGAAAATAATTTTCATTTTCGGAGATCAAAATAATAATTTAAGTATATTTAGAAATTTCATTAATTTATTTATTCATTCATTCACTTAAACATTTTTATTAATACATCATTTCATTTAATGTTTTATTAAATTTTTTTTTCGATATTTTAATTTTTCGACGTTTTTTTCGATGTTTTAACGTGGTACCCGGTTGAGCAGTGAGAGTACAGAAATTATTTCGGAAACGTTGGTGGTACTTTTTTGAGTAAGACGACCTTCGCAAGATTCATTGTGCGACTATAGGAAAAGCTTCCGATCAGAGTTACTGTGAAGAATGTTCGGATCGTAAATTGTGACGGTCAGATATCGGTGTGTATATTGCCCTTCAGGAAATGGTATTGTCGAGAGGAACCATCGAACAATCAGAATGATGGCGGCGAGATCCGGAGGGTATGTGTTGGATATTGTATTTTATTGCAATTTGACTCATAAAAAACATGTACAAGTTGCGATTCGGTTCCCAGTAATGAAGTGTTCTCTTATTAATCTCGGTTTCCGATAGTGAAACCGTTGGAGGAGCGACGGCATGGAACTGAATTCTTGCCGGGTGATCAGGTGTACATGAAGCCAGGTGGTGCGTGATGCAGATCATGCTGGAGTAGATGGGTTGTGTCTAGAGTCAACTCAGACATATCAGTTGCAACGTTCCCTCTAAGCTGCGCGGAAGCGCGGCCGCGCAGTTATTTTAAAGTTGCCACGCAGTAATTTTCGAACGTGGTGCAGTAAGCCTTAACGTGAAATCTTTGACAAAATGGTGACACACAAAGGACGTTATGGGTGAACTGGCTGAATTGTGCAAACTGCTGCAGCGCAAAAGTATTACGACATGTGAGATAAATTAATATTTGTAAATAATAAATGTAAATAACTTATAATAAAATTTAATTAATCATGGTTCAAAAACATTCATATATACAT
>MQRK01253414.1:18678-38266 GCA_001938485.1 Girardia tigrina
AATGAGATCTTCCCGAAGAGAATCATTTCCAAAGGAATTTGGCCGCCAAGATCCCCAGATCTAAGTGTTTTGGACTTTTATCTGTGTGGAGCGATAAAGCAAAAGGTTTACCGAAACAAACCACAAATTTTGCAAGACCTACATGATAACATCCTACACCAAATTGAAGCCATCACCCAAGAGGAAATTCATCGAGTGTTCGAAAACTTGAAACGTCGAATTAACGTTTGTATTCACGAACTTGGTGGGCATTTCCAACAGTTGTTGTGACTCTTTTCTTGTTATTTTTAATAAAGTAAGAGACGGTCATTGTTCTTCACATAAAATTGACTATTCAAAATATTTTGTTATTGATTTTTAGAACACAGGATATCGTTCTTGTTTTGAAATTGCAGGTGCACAGTTACTTTTTGAACGCACTGTACTATATCCTATTTCGTGCTTATTAGTTTTGTGTGTTCCATAAACGATAACCCTTTTATTATTGTCTTCATCCCGCTGTGAAAATACCGCTCCATTATCATTATCATTATATCATTTTCTTCAAAATTTTTAATAACTTCGTCTAATTTTTCATCAAAATGCCTTGGTTGTCTATAGGGCTTTACTAACACCGGTTCACCATTAGTTTCTATTTTGTGTTTCGTCAATGATGTTTTCTCAATATCCCATTTAACTGCCATGAATATCGACTTAAACTCTTTTATCATGTTCATCAACTGATCATCGACCTTACCTCCGTATAAGTCCGTTATCCTTTTCAATCTGTCTTCATCTGATAGGCTATCCCTTATCATAAATACATCACTATTTTGTATTGATTTCTTAATCAGCTTTATCCCAAAATTATCCAAAAAGTTCACTCCTGCTATCCTTTCTGGGTTCATTCCTTTGACAACATAGAATTATATATTCTTTTGGTTCCCTTCAATTTTAATCTTCAAGAGTACTGTTCCATAATTTATTAATTCCGAAGCATTTACGCATGCTTAACGTCTTCGCGATTCTCTAATCCTAATATTTGGTATGTTTTTAATTAAATTTAATTCAATCACATTTCAAAGACAGTGTACTTCTCTATCTTTAATGTAAAAATATATACTTGGTCTACCATCCAGTTTGTCATATTTAATGTTAAGCTTTGTTATTTTAAAAATTTCTTCATTCTTCGTTTTGTTTCTTTTTTCTTCCATTTTACTACTAAAACAGTTTCCTTCACATTCTTCTTTCCAACAATCTAATTTACAAACTTCGAGGGGGTTATTTCCAGTCATACAATTACATATACAAACACACACACATTCACACACACAATCACACACACCATCATACTTATTTTTATCACTTAATTAAGCACATTAATCACCTCTCCTTGCGATCGTGCCTCCTCATTTCCCTGACCATTTTCATACTTTTATCTCTTATCTGGGAAGACCCTTTTAGTTAACTTTCCTTGATTTGATCTAGGCTCTTCGTATTCGCTGTCGTCATTGCATTCATCAATTTCCGCAACTGGGTATTGACGATCTTGAGGTCTATTATGGTATTCTGCATTATTTTTTTTCTTCCAATCGCTGTTTCTACTGTACTGTTCTCTTTCCTTAAATCTATTCTTTTTGAGATAACATTGAGTAGGAGAATCACAAATCTAAACAGCAGACAAACAACAAACTTACAACATTCCAAATTATCCCTCACAATGATATTGATATGTTACTGATTAGTTATTTAAATCTGATGAGATTAATGTTTAAATAATAATTAATTAAAAGTTTTATAATTAGAAATTTTTATTTTAAATTTTTGAGTAAACAATTTAACTTATTAAATTTAATATTATATAAAAACTAATGTTTATTTTAAAAATTTATTTGATGCATTTTTATCCAATAAAGTTTTAAGAAATTAAAACTTATTCTTATTCATATCTCATTTATTAATCAAAGATTTTAATATAGATACAAAAAAATAATAATCAAGAACGATGCTTTCCGCAGACGGTGCTACTAAAAATTATTGTAAAAATGAGTTTATTTGTGTTGTTAGTAAACATTTTCACGCAAATTGTGGTGTTGCTAATAATAATGACAGACATATAACATATAAACATAGATGTGGCCAATAAGACAGATAGAAAATATATTTACTTGTACTATATTTCAAAACACACAAAATAAAATAAAATAAAACGAACAAACCTGGCAGTTTAGCAATGTGAAAGTAGTCCTTCTCTTGAACTATTGAGAATTGCGGATCTAGATTTTCAAAACTCTCCTAAATAATAAAATAAATAATTATTTCAAAAGTAAAACACAAAGAGTATATAAAATTATAATTTCCTTTAGTTTAAAAAAATATTAATAACATGATAAGTAATATTTTTAATTTTTGCACAGAGAACAACACAATTTGAATTTGTAACACGTTTTTGCTATTTATAACTAATTTTTCATAAAATCTAATTTAATAAATTGAAAAAAAATGGACAAATTGTCTACAAAGAATTTGAAAAATTATGAAGCTAAATTAGAATCAATTTTAAAATTAAAAAAGAAAATTTAAGGTAACTAGAATATTATATTTAAATTTATGCACGTATATTTATTTATATTTAAATATATGTGCACTGTATATTGGTCGATTGATAATTTTGTATATTGAAATTGGGAATTAACAGTGTCAAAAGTAAATATTAATCAGTTTATCCGACATAATCCACGAGGTCGGAAAAGTCGAGTTACAGTGGAATAAGTAGTGTACAAAAAGAAAGGGTCACTGATAATTCTTTATTTAAAAGAAAAATTAACTACAACACATAAAATTATTTATAATACATAAAAATATATAACACAGGACATGAGAATTTAAAATTACATACTTAAAAATAGAGGTATTTTGAGCAACTTTTGAAAGTTTCTTTTAAATTAAAAACATTTTTTTAAGAAAGAACATCTGGGTAAAATTTGACTATTTTCAAAATATCTTTATCCATGAAAAACGATAAAAATTATTATTTTATTACCAAAAATTATTTGTCATTAACCATTGCAAGAGTAGTAAAAGTACTGTTAAAGTTACTCTTAGTAGTATAAGTACTCTTAAAGTATACTTAACCTAAAGAGCAGTAAACATATGCTGATTACAGAGCAGGATATTATAACCAAATTGAAAGAGAAACTCATGATACAGAGGGTAAATGAGAGCTTTAAGTCTTCTGCTGTGAGTCCTTAAAAAACATGAAACTACTATTACACAGCTTAACAATTTTATATTTCAAAATGACGTCCATCAAATCGAATAAGGCAGTGACGAAACATTTAATATGTTTACCGTTGTTGGTCTAAAGAAAAATCTACAAAAGTTTCTAACCAAAATTTTGTAATTAGGAAACAATAACTGAAGAAACAGAATAATTTTTCCTCAATAAAGACCTGCTTATTCGACCCAGCTTTCTTGCAAAAAGAACAAAGTAATTTTCTATTTTCTAGATCATATCATTGTATGAATTGTTCAGCTGTGTAGAAAATGTACACAGTCGGTAAAGCTCTAATGCAAAGGGAAGTCTTATCAGCATAATAAATGCTGACTTGACTTTTGTTAAATCTGGCCACACTTTCTCCAATTCAATTGTTCTGTTCCGCTGAAATCGAGGCTCCATTCTTTCCTTGTACTTTAATATACATTGTTTCACTTTTTCAAACTTTCAAGCTACCTTTTTCTGTCACCAATACCTTAGATTCCATGCGAGATAAAAAAATCAAGCTGTTTTATGAGAAGTGAACAATTAATAACAACATTATTTGAACATTTCCGAGGAAACCATTTGATAAGGATGCTTCCGATACACTTCTGAATTTAGCCTAGTGTTTCTATTTCCTTCATTAAATTTCCGATTATTGACATTATATTGCTAACATAAATATAAAAAACAACTTTTAATGTAACTTAAAAATGAAAACAAATTGAATTGATCCAAGCAATAATTTTCTTGGGGCAAAATATTTTTGCATGGAAATTGAAATTGATGTATGCAAGTAACTTCTGAATATTTATTATTGTGTTTATGTTGTTTCTTGCTTCTAAATAGTGTAAAGAATGTTTGATGTTTTGTGTTTGAATGTTGTGTGTTTGTTTAAGATTGTGTCGCTTCTACTCAGGTGGTCGATGAATATTTTAATTCTTGTTATCTGAAAGTAATTTTATTTAATTTTGTATTTTAATATTTAAATTTATTTTAAAATTAATTTCGATATAAATATCTAATTTTTATTAGTGTGCATATTATTATGTAAACGTTACCTAAGAATATCAACTCCGTTCCATGTACTTGCAATGGTTGGGGAAATATTCCATATTTCATAAATTATTATAATTATTAATAATATTCTCTCATTTTTGGATATTCTTGTTAAAAGAATAATTGGTAAATAGTAAACGGACTGTGACAGAAAGGTAACAGACCCATGACTTTATACAAAATAAAAAATAACTGAGAAAACAGATATAAAGATAGTATGATCAAGGGTTTATTTCATAGAATATAGAATCTTTCCTTAACCTTTACAAGTTCATGCGACGGACTTGACATTCTTAGATAATATTTTAACAATATATTTACCAAAATAAGCAAATAAAAAAACAAAAAAAAACAAAATTAAAAGTAAATTCAGACAAATCAATAATAACTAAAAATTAAAAGAGAAATATCATTAGAATAAAAATATTTATCATTTGAAATTATTAAACATTCAGAGAAAATATGCTTTTCTTCTGTTTGTGAAATATAAACTAAAGGAGTATTAATAAAAAAGATAAGTTTTTGTAACTCGTAAAGATAATATAACCGATATAAGAAAGATATTAAGATTAAATATTACATTACCCAATAATTTGCTTAATTTTCATTTATAACTAATTTAAAATTTTACTTGGAATGAATTAGTAAAAATTTTTTTATATCCATTCTTTATGTTGACAGAACTCCATTTGACCAAAAGAATTTTTTGTTATTTTTTGTAGAAAGGAAAATTACAATTACATTTATTGATTTATTAATACGTTTTTATGTTTGTGAAGAATTTTTTGAATTGTGTGTTGATATTGTGCATGTTGTATGTTGATTCAGATTGTGTCTCTCCTACCAAGATGAATGATTGGTATTTTCTTTGATTCCTACTAATTAAAAATAATTTAATTTAATATTAAAGTAAAAATATTTAAAATAACTTTTTTACGTATTATTTAATTTTTAATATAATTTAAAATTTTAATATATTAATTTAATATGTACTTTTTAAAAAATGTTTAGATTTAATTTTTACCAATTAGAATCTATTCAATTAATAATTTTTATTAAATGATTTTCATTTATTGACAAATATTAGTATTAATTTAGAAATATATTAATCAAAAAAATGTCAAGTAGTGATGTTAATAAATGTTTAAAAACTCATATTTGATGTTGTTAATAATGTTTACTTTTTACG
Source organism: Girardia tigrina (assembly GCA_001938485.1). NCBI lineage: Eukaryota > Metazoa > Platyhelminthes > Tricladida > Dugesiidae > Girardia > Girardia tigrina. The sequence continues at coordinate 24,165 of MQRK01253414.1, forward strand.
TAATATAAACTACTTATAATTTATAATTGATAAAACAAAATCCAGATGATAATTTTCTTTTAAAAACAACACTCATCCATTTAAAATTATATTTATAGACAATATATTTCGACGGATCTACCGTCATCTTCAGGTCACTAATTAATAATCAATTCACCTGTATATAAATACAAAAATGAAGGTTATGTAATCGATTGTATGAAGTCATGCTAATCAAAAAATAAGATGGTTGAGACTGCCGATTGAACATTCATCTTAGGGCAACGTGACCAATGCTTCACACGACACTCCCAATAACTGTCAAAATGCTTACACAGAATTTTGAAATTATCAAAATTAACATCACATTTATATTTTTTCCTATGTTCTACAATGTTACTCTTACTCTCTTTTCGACCATGTTCTTGAATTCGTTTACAGAGATAACGGGCAGTCTCTCCAATGTATGTGACATCGCACCCATTACATTTATATTCATAAATAATATCAGAACAAAGTGTTAAAGGTGTAATAGATTTATTACTGAACATATTTTGAATTTTATGAGATTGTGATATAATTTTAAAATTTAATTCATTGTTAGTTGCTTTTAACAATGCATTTTTAAAGTTTTTAAATCTTTCAGAATAAGGTACAATTAAGCAATATTTAGGCATATTATTAATATCTAATGATCTTTCGATTTCTTTCTTAGATCAATCAGGAGATTCTGATTTTTCGAACTCTGATTTTTCGAAAAATCAAAAGTATTTTATCAATTGTTTCCTTTATTAATATTTCTAGAAAAATGGATCTAAGAAAGAAATTCTATAAATATATTTTTTAATGGATGAGTGTTGTTTTATAATTTATAAAATGATCTTTTTCAATTAATATTGTTCATGAACTCCGATTTTCACAATTCTGAGACCTTAAAATGTTTTTTTAATCAATTTTTCACATTATCATTTATTGTCATCAAAAATTAGTAAGTGTGCAAAGTTTGGAGAAAATTGATTGAGTAAAAGGCCTTCAAAAATATGTTTTTAAATTCCATGGATACATAGAAAGTAAGCTAATATAAAGAATGAAAAAATGATAGAAACTTTGATATAAAGGTTTAAAAATAAATTAATTACTAATTTGTTTTCTAATAAATTGTTTTATTGATTGGATTGAGAATCAAAATATACAAATGCGCTTGATGTTGTATAATACTAACTCAGATTTATCTTTAATAAAAAAACTTCAAATAAAAATTAGTTGTTTTTAGAAAAAAATCAGTTGATATGAAAGGAGATATTTTTTCTTTTCAATTAATCTCCCTACTCTAATTATAGGATTAGAGAATTGTACAATCAAAGATAATTAAAAAAAATAACTAAATTTTCGTTGATAAAACTTTTGTTTAATCGAAAATTGTTTTACATACATTCTGTATTTTTTTATTTTTAAAAATTGTTTTTAGTTATTATGTATTTTAATTCATAAAAAAAACTTTTCAAAATGTAAATTGAAACATTTTGAAGAAAGAAATTTGTATTTTAATAAACTTTATGGTGGTTCATCCGTGCAAAATCTGCAGGCATCAAAAATCTTACCCGGACTACTCTTAGACTACTAATCCGGGATATGAGATTAATGTTAAACAAAAGAAAGGTTAAATAAAATATCACATCTACTATGGCAAGGGTTTATCATCAAATAATAAATATAATAAAATTAAAGAATGAATTATTTATATTCATTATTTATATTCAATTGTCGTTAATTTAATTACCGTGATGATTTTAATTCATATATACGTATATTATAGTAAAAGTAAATTTAGTAGTAATATAGTTTATGTACCAAATTCACCTCTAATATAATACTAAAATTAAAAAAATATGTGAAAGTCAATAAAACTGTATTAACTAATAATGGTATTAACTTGATGGTAAGTGACTCAAAGTTTGTTGTTGGTACGAAGTGAATAGTAATAACGTCGTTTAGCGAGGATTCGTAAAGTTGATTACTGGAGGATATTATTTGTTTTTGACAATAATAATTTTGGCGATATACGGTAGTAGATCATTGTATAGCTTTTGATTAACAATAATTTGTAATGATTAATTTAGTACAATAACAGTAGGTTCCTATTTCTTGATTAGTCGAGTAAAACACAGGAATTGTCCGTTATTCAAATTGTTAGTCGTCAGGTAAGTCTTATTAATCTTTTTTTTAATTTTTAATTTAAATTTAATAATGAACAATATCGATTATGAAATTTAACCTATAATATCTTAATATGATAAATATTTATTTTTATTTACGTGCGGTTGGTCTAGTTTAACTACTTGGATGTGGCAGCTTAAAGCATTGCTCCCCATGTGGTACTGGCCCAGAATAACTGGATGATATCGCAATATATTACAATATATTTAACATTGTATGAATTTTTTAAATACCGGCTTGCTTCGAAGTAACCTTGCCCAAAATAATCTGAAATAATGGTTAGAATAATTGACACTAACCAATTTTATTATGACTTATAATAAAATGTGCATTATTTTTTAATAAATAAGCATTTAATATTTTTAGAGTTAAAAATTTTAAACTGTCTTTAATTTTAATAAAAGATCATTAAACATTTCTAGTGAGAGTTAAAAAAATAAGTAAACATTATTTTAATTGAAATAATTTTAATAAATTGTATAATAATTATATAACAGATAAGGATATTAATTAACTTAATTTTGAGCATTAATTTTTAATAAATGAGCATTATATGAAACGATTTATATTTGTAATCGAATAAATCTGTAAGGGTTATTGTTAATTTTTTAATTTTCGAAAATAGTTATTTTGCTTTTTTAAACTTTCGAATTATAAACGAAATTAAAAAAAATATTGGAAAATAAAATTAAAAAAGGAAAATAAAAAAATAAAAATTTGCTTAAATAACAAATTTAACCTTTGGTAGTTTTAATAATTCACAACTTAACAAGAACAATTGATCAAAAATTTAAATAATAAAATAAATCAAGATAAAGATAAAAAAATTAGAAATTAATAAACAATGGCTCAACGAATGGCTCCATATGAAACTAAAAGTGAAACAAAATTGAAAACATACAAACTGATACAAATGTTAAGATACGTTCCGAGCAAATTAGAAGACAAAAAACATAACAAGTGATGGAAAAAAGATATATTACAGATACAATCAGGTTAAAAGATTCTCAAAACAATTCCCAGCAGTTGTTAATTTACTCTACCACAATAAATTTGAAGAAGTTATATTGTTTACAACAAACGAGAAACTTATGTACGAAGAACGAAGAAAAGTACCAATTCAATTATCAAAAAATGAACATACATTTTAAATGGCAAAATGTAAAAATTAAACCAGATTATTAGAATACTGTAAAAATGAATGATTATCAACACAGAATGGCTGGTAAGAAGGCTTACAATTATTTACCCCAATCAAAGTAATGTAGTTGAAGCGACAAATAGAATAATCAAAGATGAATATACTTTGCCAGAACGTTTACCACTTTCAAAGTTCACCGTTGTAATTTTCTCAATAGTAAAAATGGTCAAAAGAAAGCGATAAGTGGTATGTACCGATTTTATCCTTAAGAGACTTCATAAAAAATGATGCCACTCTGCCGTGTGTCTCTCAATAATTGATATCGTAAAATATAAAGTCACAAAGGTTCTTTATTCATTATTGAATCTCTTGATTTCCAATAAATTGGAGATCAGGGATAGCTTTGAATGCAAAGATTTAAAATGTAATTTATTTAATTTTTTAGCCTTCTAAGCAAGGCGATTCTGAATGTATGGTCTCATTTGATGTATCCAGTCCAGAGATTTAAATAAATGTGATATAATATAATAAATATGTACAAATATATATCTCGCAAACGGATGAAAGGAAGACGACGCGTTTAGAGATAACAATCTCATCAGCAAATCAATCCACTGCATTTATTAAACTAACACATTATACAACTAATAATTAAAAATACTTTATCAGTAAATCTTTGGATTAAAATAAAGTTATTTCATTATTTTAAAAATTAAGCAAAAATACACTAAACGCGATCAATTTCACGATCTATCAATTGCCGCTTGAGAAAACGATATGTTTACTTCAAACAATATTTCTATGATTTAAAATGCTCACAGACTTTAATCATTCGACTTGGTTGTGTATATACGAAAACTGAGATGTCGACGTGTCTCTCTGATTTACGATTTGTTTACATCCGTGATATAAAACATTTAAAACAATATTAGCTCGAAGACTCAAATCAGTTTTCAATTTTAACAAGAAAAATCTTTCTACCTTCAATTGACAGGCACAACTTTTATATCCTTGTTAAAGTAATTATACAGTCATTTTAAATTTTGAAAATGTCATAATATGGCACTTTCACAATTGTTTTGAAACTCTCCTCCAATTTATCATCTTGATCTTTAACTTTTTAAATTCATCCTATTCATTGTCTGCTTCAACTGTTTATCAAAAACAATATCAGATTACATATTCTTCTTTACTCTTCCTTATTTACCTTTATTATCTTTATTTCGGGCAAAAGTTACATCTAAATCACATTAACATTTATTTTTAATTCATCTATATGATCTTTTTATGACAAATAAATATTCATTTGCATTAATTGAGTGACGAAAGACTAAAATATGAAACTTTTAATAACAACGCTACAATACATTAATTTATGTTTTAAAATTATTACTCATATTTCTATAGATTATTAACAATAAAAACTCTAAATTACTATATCAACTTATTTAATCAGTATATAAATAAATTATTAAATTATTAGACACAGGCACACAAACAGACAGACCCACACACATATACAAAAACACACACACACACACACATATATATATATATATAAACTACTAAGAATATAATTGATTATTTAAATTAAATATATTTTTAAAAATTTATTTTAATTATATATTTTAATATATATATGTTAACTTTTAGAATGATTAGATTTGAAAAATATTTTTTAATAATATTATTTTACTAAATTCATGTACAAGGATTGACTAGAATTATATCAAACATCAGACCATGTGAGAAAATGTTACAAATTTCGTAAAAATTATAATAATAAATAAATTATTAAAAGAAGTTTGATAATATGTTTAAAGTGAAGGGTAAACAATTGAAAAATAAAAAAAATATAAATGTTAAAAAATGTTTTAAAACAAATAGTTAAATTATAATAACTAATTTATGTGAATCTTATAATATATAATATTTTAAACATTCAAATCTTACTTCTTCAGTATACTTCCTTAATTCATTCCAAAACCTTGAAATTATAAACAATATTATATGTAAATAACAATATTATTTTTTACATGAGAACGAATTAATGATCTCACTGTATTTCTTGTGGAGAATAATTCCTATGAAATATGTTTGTTTGGAATAATTACAAGGATCTGGAACATATTAAGAACGTATAATGACGTAATATTGCAGACATGAAAACATTGAATAACAGAATCAGTTGTAAAAGTTGAAAAAGGAATTATTTTATATAACAGGAAGTCGCTTTATACATTTATTTAACATATGAATTTGAAATGACATCACAATTATTAATATTAAATGATGCTTTACTCTTAACTTCAAGCAAATGCAAGATAGTACTGTATGTGAATGTATAGACTGTGAAAAACTCAAGTTATTTTTGAAAACATTGTTTTGAAAAGATAAATTAAACTAGTAAATCAAAAAATTAAAATTTTTATATCCATTCTTTATGCAGTCAAAACTCTATTTTGTCAACAAAGTTTTTAAAATTAAAAAAAAATTTAATTAAAAAAACACAATAAAAATTATTATAAACTACTTATAATTTATAAGTAGATATCTTGCAATTAATATTGTTCGGGAACTCCGAATTTTCCGTTTTTTTCCAATTTTGGGATCTTAAAAAGTTTCTTTCGATCAAATTTTTATATAATCATTTATTGACATCGAGAATGAGTAAGTGTGCAAAGTTTGGAGAAAATTGATTGAGTAAAAGGCCTTCAAAAACAGGCTTCTAAATTTCATGGATATATATATATATATCATAAATATATATAAATATACATATAAAGTAAGCTAATAAAAAATGGAAAAAATAAAATTGTTTAGCGCAAATTACAATGGTTAAAATATATTTACGTGTTATATAAATCATTGTGAATATTTTGAATTCATATAAAAAATAGTGATCGAAAGAACTTATGAATGAGAAATAACTAGCAAAGAAAAGAATTCTAAAAGAATATAAAAAGTTAAAACAAGAAGTTTATTATCCAAAAATAATTGACCGCAAATCTGACTTTCGATACCGTCAACACAAACAAACATCTTTTGATTCGGAGAAAATATTTTTAGTTGCTAATAATTTCTGTACTAAGATTCTATTATATTTAAAACAAATAATGGGACCCTCTGGTTTTTTAAAATATTTTTTATTAATAACAATGACTTAATAAATTTTGTAAAAGTAATAAAATACTTTATCCCGTAATGTGTTTCTATGATAATTGATATTATATAATTATGATAGAAAGCTCAAAGAAATAACTGAGACTAGGTACAAATGAGCTTCAAACTTCCAAGCATATCGATATCCTAGAGGGAAAGAATGAAAAAAACGGAAGAGTTCAATAGAATGGTGATATTTGTTGACAAATAGTAATTAATACCTATAACATTCATTTTAAAAATTAGTGAAAACAATAACCGCTTCATTGAACTGTTAAAATTAAAACTCTATATATAATCAGAATGTATAAATACTTATTGCTTAAGCAATCGGAAGTTTCAAAATGAAACGTTAATTTATATCAGTACAAAATATATATTTTTACTACGAATTTAAATAATATTTTGATGATTAAAATTATTTTCGCCTAAACATACAAATTTTCATTTATAATATTTTTGTGTTTTCTTTGACACTTATGAAAATATATTTTCAGTCTTCCAGTCAAACGGCATTGACAGTTGCTCCACAGACTGGCAGAATTAATCCCGTTCGTTTATGTGTGTTGTGGAGAGGAGGTATCTGGACGATCGCTCTCATTCGTGTAATTTTTCTCAGGAAAACTTCAAAATTTTGTTGAATAAAATTGTTCATTCTCCACCAACAAGATTCTTCTCAAATACAAACACAACAATTATTACATGCATTGACGAAAAAGAATTCTTTTTCTTGAATATAAATTTTCTAACTTCATACAAACTGGTTTTGATTTACTATATCTTTAAAATAATTTACTTCAATAGTTTTAGTAAAATTGATTTGAAAGAAAAATTGAATTCAAATTATTTTAAAATTCTAAAATTAAAAAAAATAATAGATGGTATCTATATATAGTATATATATAACTTTCACAATTAAACTAAATTACAAGCTTTCAGTTATATCTAAATAAACGCTTTTTAATTCTATTGAACAAAACATTTTGTTATTTTATCTATATTTGGAATTTCCATTTAAGCTAATTAAAAATATTTTATTAATAAAAAATTTTGAGATAAATACAAAATCCTTTTAAGTCTTGTTAAAAATATGCAATAGTATTATTTTTATGGAATAATTTTAAATGTTATTAAAACCCATTTATATTTATAATTTAATCATGTTTAAATTTTTTAATAAATTAATAAAATATCTTTAAGTATATAACTTTGTTAAGAAATGAAAAACTTCAAATTTCAAATAGTGTATAAACTCATCCAATTTAAGTATATTTGCAATAATAAATTTAAAATAAATATAACATAAGAGGATGCAAATAAGAAATTAATAATATTTTAATTAATATAATTTGTAAATTACTTAAAAATCAATTCAGAAACGGTATTCTCAGGCAGCTTTTTGAGAATTTTTGATTTCCGTGAATATATACAATCAATTACACAATCATTATTTTTATATTTATATACAGGTGAATTAAATTATTAATCTGTGACCTAAAGATGACGGATGATCTATCAAATGATCTATTCTCTATAAATATATTTTGAAATGAATAAGTTTTGTTTTTAATAAAAAAAGTTTCAACTGGATTAAAGTTTATTGTTTGTTAAAAGATTTAGGCCAGATTAAAACTTTCTTCATGAATTATCAAAGATAAAATTCCTATTTTTTAAGATGTATAGTTTATTTTACAAAGATACGAAATGTAATTGTTTAATTAATAATTTGATCAGATTTTAAATTCAAAATTTTATGAACTAACCAAAGCTCCTAACAATTGCTATTAACACGTTGACGGACAGTAGAAACATATTTATATTAATTTATATATGAACTTGACGGCTATAGATGCAACTGTCCGTCAACGTGTTAAAAAAGTAATTATTACGAAAACTGTTAAAATTATTTGAGTTTTTAAGATAAACATTTTGATATATAAATATGAAATTTTGATGTCTTCGTTTGTTTCCAGGAATTATTAGGATATGCAAGAATACTTTATTTTGATTTTATTTCGTAACACTTCAAATCAGCTGTTGCCAGCTCAATATTGTGTAACAAATATTCTTTTATTTCTACTGATTTTCTAATTTCAACATTCTAATTTTAATTTTATATATTTCTCCATAAATACAATATTTTTATTGTAAGTAACAAATAATAATGAAATATTGTTTTCGTGTCAATCACTGACAACAATTGCTTGACTAAAAGGCTTTGCATTTTTGTACTTTAAAAAATATTAAACGTTCTATTTGAGTATAATGAACGATTTAAAATACATTATGAACCTTAAATTACATTGACTAATCAATTTATAAAGTAGAGAGTATAAGCGATCAAATGTTATATATTAATTAATTGTTATTATTTACAATATACACATTTATAAACTTCTTGTAACAGAAGCTACAGGTTTGCTGCACTGTTCCTTAAGGTTGTACATTTTACACAACTTATATTTAACTTTAGTGTATTTTTGTACTGAATCTTCTATCTTATATTATTGTATTACAAACAATTGTAAAAAATTTATATTCTAATATGATGTTAGTTTATATTTTACATATTAAATAAATCCAAAAAAAACTAAAATTGTTAGTTACATTTCAACAACTTCTGAAACATATTTTGATATCAAGCATAAGATCAAAGAACACAAACAAATCGTAACAGGAAAATATAAACACTTTATGAAAATGTATAAATACGTACCAATAGTCACGCTAAACATCGTTAATCAAAAGAATAATTGTTGAATAGGAATCTCGTTAATCACAAAAGCTGTAAAAATTAAGAAATAAACAAGTTATAAATACAGAAAATGCTATAATGATTCAAATAGGGAAGCTGCATGCATGTGAGATAAGACTGGTGCTTCAACAATTATCCCAACGTCGCCCACTCTGTCTCTGATGCACAAGTCAATAGAATTCAGATCAGACAGAATCACTAATAAATTCTAATCAAATATTCATAAATTCATTTTCATCCATTCTGTTATTTTTAAACAAATTAACATTGTTAAATTTAACGTTTAGTTGAATTAAGGAAGATCGAAAATAATTGAAATTATTTATTTTTATTCATATTTAACTTATATTATATTTTACTTATTCATGATTTTGGTCCAATTTATAAAAAGTTCATTTTTTATATGATCACCGGTGTCATAATACAACAAAAATGTAACTTGAACCTGATCCTTTTAAACTATAAAAAGTAAATCGAACTTAAAATCAAATCAGTTTAAATTTATGAAAAATTTTGTCTTATAAATTAATTAAAATACACTTTTACGACATATTATTTTGATTGCATTGCAGTTCATATTCTTCGAGTTAATAAATATTTAAAGCTCAAATTTTATGATATTCTTGAGGGATATGTTGTTTTAATATAGTTACAAAACATTTTAAACAGAGCAATCTCTCTGGGCCAAATACATTTTTTGGAAAACAATATTTTAGGCGTCTCAGTAACAGCAGATGAAGTAGGTAACGATTTATTACCATTGCAACTAGAATTGTTTTTTTCAATTCTCGATAAAGCTTTCAAGGTTACTCAGAGTTAAAATTTGTTTTATTAATTATTATCCAATATCTGAGTATTCGAAGAACGTATTTATTAATATTCAAAATTATTAAAATTCATTTTACTTTTATTTGTATTTTAATTCTTTCAAAACAGATAAAAACACAGTTTATACTTATTTTCAAATCTAGTACAATGATAAAATTCTTAATAACTCAAATTCTTCAAAAGTCTTGACAACAAGACAACACGGTTACTCTATATTTATAGAGTAAACATAAAAAAGTAATATAAAAAGCGAGTAAATCTTACTGAAAAACAAAGATGTCAAAATAAGTCTTCTGTATTTAAAATTTGTAACTAATGATAAAATATGAATCTTTATCTCCTAAAAATATCTTCATTAATACATTTTATAGTTTTTGTTATCCCCTGTACCGACTTTGCTTTTTGTTTATGTAATTCATCACTCCAAAATTATTTAACAATTTCATATTTTTAGATCTTAAAACTAAAGTAAAGAGACTACCAAATAGTATTTACAGTTATCTGTGAATCTCTTTTTTAGCTAAAATATGTAATGAGAAAGAAAGTATAAATAATATGATAAATATTTTTATAATGTATAAATATAATTGATACAATTAAACTTCTAAAAACAGGCAGAGAAGAAAAAAGTATAGATCTAGCTTGACCACAATACTAAATCTTTAATCAAAGTTTTAATCATAATTAAATGTAACTAACTAATTTTAAATTCAAATCTCTGATTTTGATGATGAAAAATACCAAATAATCGTTTGAATGGGAGTCGAGTAACCACAAGGAGATTGAGTTGGTAAAATTTCCCTCTAGACTCGGAAGACTATTTTTATGTAAACAATTTCTGATAATGTTTCCAACAATAAATGATGTTTTCGGAAATAAGTTGATTTAAGTTGACAGTCACTTACTCCAAACTAAAAAGATTTGGAATTTTAATTAGACCACTTGGTTTAATTGAATAATTTTATTTCTTTTTTAAATTCACAAAGTTGTCTAACGTATTGGAATTGATCTTGAACCAGAGAAAGATTTCTTGGATTAAAGTTTTGATATAAATGTACGAATTGAATTTTTAAATTCCAAGTTGGTTTGCCGACTGAGTTTGTTTGAGTAATTTAAATGATATTAAACAAAAAGGGCTTCTGATGTTCTGGTAAATTCTAACGGTAAGATTGCTTTTTAAAGTTTTTCAATTGATTTTTTTTGAATTTTAATTTTGGTCAAATATTTATAACTATTATAATATGTATGTATATTTATATCTATATCTACATAAAGCATTGCAACTACGTCATTTTTAATAATAATATTTTATATGTGAATATTTTTGCAGTAAAAAAAATATGCATCAAAAATAAACAAAAATAGTGGAAATTCGCATATTGATTCATGTTTTCATTAGTTAGAAAAACGTATTTCCATTACAACATTTTTTAAAATATATTTTTCGAAAAACTTTACAATTTTCAGTGTAACACATAAAGAAAAGAAAGGTTAAATAAAATTAAAGTATGGGAAAATTACGTTTTAAAATTAGAAGAAAATATTTTCAAATAATTAAATCATTTTTTAGATATTTTAGATATTAATATTTATTATTAAAATCTAATAATTGTGCTAATTAAAAGAAAAATAATTTCGAAAAATTTCGATGTGATTGGAACAGTGTAGTGAACCAGTACAATCTCACTGTGAAACAAATGATTCTAATTCAATAATATGATCTCACTACAATAACAACAAAACATGTCAAATTAAAAATTAAAGAAAACAAACGAAAATTATGCGAAGTGCAAATTACAATAATTGACCTAAAGCTTTAAACATGGGGAAAAATGAGGAGTACTTTAAAACATCAATGGATAATAAGATATCAAGTGATGGAGTATCTAACTATGTTGTGTTCACATATTTTATTAACACTGACTTACTTCACCCATTGTAAGACTGTGATATTCTAGATAAGATAGATAGCAGTCTCCCTATCATATGGATGGTATTTCCTTTTTAAATTAAGTAAATATAAAATATAAATATCTTCATCTATGTTTACAACAATGGCATCAAATTGGAAAAAAATAATTAATTTTAGAATAAAAAAGCATTTCATTGCACAAAACTTTGAAATACTTGTACAGGTTTTACCAAAATAAGTAATTTTGCTTGTTGACGTAACCTTGAAGATAAACATGAGGTTCATTTTTATACATTACGTTATTAATATTTATTTGGGGCATTATAAAAAAAAAGAATTTTTTATATTTAATTATAAAGCATAGAAATTTTTTTGCTTAAATTTATTGATGTAAAAATAAAACAGAATTAATATTATAACAGAATATTACAGGACTAGGTCTTAGTAATAAATTTAATACTATTTAAGACTCTAAAACGTTTTACAGGTAAAAATTTATTTGACATGTGTTTTTTAGAAACAATTAAAAAATCTAAACAATATACTCAAAATGATGATTTATTTTAATGCAAAATTAACAATTTTATTATAAAATGCAAAAACATAAATTTTTAAGAGTAATGAAAATATAAAGATTTTTAAAAATACTCAAAAATAAATTACCTTAAATCGGAAAAAATTAAAAAAAAAACAATATTGCAATATGCCAACTCTATTCTGTTGAAAAGTCAAGCAATGATATATTTTTAGTTAATCGCCTGTATATTACAGATTTTAATTTGAAGACATGTTCTTGTAAAAGAATATTTGAGTTTGGCATTCTATGCAGCGATTTATGCGCTGTGATTCTATTTTTAAGACAAGATCTGATGATTTTCACTGAAGAATTCTTTATAGGAAGTAACTATTCAAGATCTTATGCAGAGTCAATAGTTCCACTATCATCGCATTGTTTAATCAAAGTCGGTGTTTTATCTTCCTTATCTAGAAGAGATAGATGAAGACCAAGAATAGCTAGATTCAGATTATATTTAATTCTGTTTTATATTTAAATGAATAAAAATTCTATGCTTTATATTTAAGTAAAAAAAAATCAATACTTTATAATTAAATATAAAAAATTCTATTTTTTATATTTTCCCTATTTATTTTCCCGCATTTTTTTCATGGTAATCATCTTGTTTACGAATCCCCATTACTTACTAATAAATACCAACTTCAATATTCATTATTCTTTATAGCTATGATCTCCTCATGTCGAAGATTTTCTAATATTTTTTTCACTTGATCCAAGGTATTCTTGAAATGTTTACAATAATTTTACAAAAATTAGATTCCAAATTTTATATAAAAATGCTCGTCTTGACGAGCTAATTACCATTCAGTACTCTGTGTACCAATTGGGTCACCCTATATATTAAACTAAATCTAACCAAATAAAGATCTAGTATAATTATGACAAACACTTTGGTAAGTTTCTATTTTCTCCCTTTTACGAAAAAAAATTTCAAATTATTGTCACTCACATTATCTTTATGCTCAATTTAAATTTTATAAATTACCGAAATTCTATTCTAATATTAAGACCGCAGATATTGTTTTATCTTCAAATGCTGATAATTAAGGGAAACATATATCACCTCCTTTATAAATTTAAAAATTCATAATTTCAAATGCTGATAATTAAGGGAAACATATATCACCTCCTTTATAAATTTAAAAATTCGTAATTGTAGACTTATTGCTAGTAAAAATATTAGTCTATTAAATGGTTATTTAAAGCATTAAATTTCAGTTCTATATAAACATCTTACATCACAGTTTATCAAGATCTGAATATTGGAATTGTAATATTTGTGTTACTGTCGTTTGCAAAATACAGCTGTAAATCGTTACAGTATTGTTAATAGAATATTATTTCAATTTTGTAGCATCGTGTACCATGTATAGTGCACGACATAGAAGTACGAAGATTAATTGCTACAAACAGTTGTTGTCGTACAAATTCCTTCTGCTATGTGTTTCACCTTTTTTGTTGTTATGGTTCATATATATTATATCTATTATATTTATTATATATATATATATATATATATATATATATATAT
>MQRK01253414.1:44221-60326 GCA_001938485.1 Girardia tigrina
CCTACGTGAAAAAATTTTCAAAAACCAAAATGATGCTCAAAATGCCTTCCAAGAATTCGTCGCTTTGAGAACCGATGCATTTTATGCTGATGGAATAAAACAACTTGTTTCTCGTTGGCGAAAATGTATTGATGCCAACGGTTTATACTTTGATTAATAAACTTTTGTTTCTGTGAATTTGCACGTCTTTGAAGTTTGTGTCCCAAAACCGCCATTATTTATCGACTAACCTAATAATATTGTATAACAATTAGTAAATATAAAACATTATTCGAATATTGTGATTAATAATTGTAAAACCTCCCTTTCTTGAATTCAATAGCTAAACTACTGCTTTCATGTTAAATCAGTCTAATATGTAGTTCATCAATCTTAAATCTTTTATGATCAGTTTCTGTCATTTTTATTGACAATCCTCATAAATCATTCAACATTGTAGCCTCCAGATATAAGATTCAATCTTATGTACATAATTGCTTAGGATCCTTTTCAGATTTACTTAAATGATATTGAATGTATGCTTTTGTCTGAAAAAAGTTTTAGTATTTTAACTGACTTTATTTCATATTATATTGAAAGTAGAGATTAAATTTACCGTGTTTGAATTATTACAATATTGACTTAATTGTATTGACTCACAATAGAAACCTATGTTATATTGTTTTTCTATTTTATTTTAACATTTATTACATACAACATTAATTATATTAGGGTTATGACTTTTTAAAATCTGTTTTTCTGGGATGTCAAATGATGAAGTTTAACCTATCTATGACGAATATATCTTTTAATTTGATCACCGTATCAAAATGTTGGCGAGTCAAACACAAAATGAATACTCTGCAAAACATATTAAAATAATTACTCAGTAATTAATATAATTTAAAAATCGAATTTGATCTTTTAATGGCATTTTATAATTGTTCCTTTTATTTAATTATTTTATGATTTTTTTAATAATTATTACTTTTATTTGTTTTATAATTAATTTTAAAAATATCTTATGTAACTCATTTTTAATTATTATTTTATTAAATAGGACTTCTTTTAATTATTACAATACGAAATCTTACGTTATTCTTTTGTTTTATAGTGTTTAAGTTATTTCTTCATGAAGTAGTTATGGGTGTTTACTTATATATAAAATTCTTTTAATCTTTCTATCTTTTCTCCATTTATATTTTTCTTCTTCATTAATGTTTTTTTAGTGTCATGGACAATTTGTTTGACATCTGCATCATATGAAAGATCTTTTTATAGATTGAAATTATTAGAAAATTACTTAAGATTAAAATTTTTTAATATCTTTTATTGATAAGTTTATATCCGGATGAGAATTTTTATGAAGAAAAAAATAGATCCATTTAAATATATAATTTATGATAATATATTTCGTCGGATCAACCGTCATCTTTAGGTCACTGATTAATAATTACCACATTTTTCGTGTATAAGACCCACTTTTTGTCAAAATTTAATGAACATTTAACGTGAATTTTCAAAAATTAGTAAATATTTTAAATATTTCTCATACACAAAAGATTTCAATCTATTTTCTTGAATGAAGTAGAGTACTTTTTTGAACTTTTTTTCAAACATGTACACACAAAAATAAGGGGGGATCTTATACACGGAAAAATACGGTAATTCACCTGTATATAAATACAAAAATGATGATTGTGTAATCGACTTCCATCAAAACAATTTAATTTTCTTTTCAATCATTGAAAGTTAGCGTTGTTTGTTGTAGGGACACAGTATTTTTGGGTTTGAACAAGCTACAATTAAGTTAAATAGTAATACAAATTCAATTGGATCTAATTTAATTTGACTTATATTTAACTTAAATTTAATTTCTTAATTTCTAAATTCAAATTTCATAATACCTTGTACCAGAGTTACTCAGTTATTGTATTGTATTTTTGTATATTTACTTTGAGATTTTATTTTTTTTATTGCATGCGTTATTATTTTTTTGTGTACTTTTATATTTTTATTTTTTTTGTTTGTGTCTAGGAGATGTCATAATAAGGCTCCAGATTATCAAAGAGCATCCAAAGAGTATATCAAAGTCAGAGTGTCCAAAAATACTAAATTAAAAATTGAATTATAAAATTAAAAAAAATCAATATATAAATTAATAACCATTAATTACTTGGCTACGACAATTTTAATTTCTGCTCGGACAACGTTAGGCATTTGATTGTTTGTTTTGCAATTATACACTGATTTCAGAGATTTAGTGACAATTGGTATCGAATTCAAACTGAGTGACAAATTGATTTCATAATTAAACTGAGTGACAATTGAAACTGAGTTACGATTAACATCATCATCATTTTTGTTGTTTATTACATACCAGTGTCTCAGAACTTTTTTTGACGTGTGATAAAATCGGTCTAACGTACGGTATAATTTTTATTTTTTGAAGAGTTGATTGTTATTATTCTGAAGTTAATTTTTTCATTAACATTAAAGTTTACGGAATTGTTTTTGAATATCTTTTGAATATTTTTTTAAAACTAAACAACTAAATTCATCAAAGGAACTTCTTCTTTTGATTAATTTAGTTATTAAATTTTGGTACATTTTTTATATACACTCGGTCTACGCCAACATTTGCTAACATTGAACCTATTGGGGAGGCTGTCCGTTATCTCTGTAATAAAATTAAAGAACATGGTCGAAAAGCGAGTAAGAGCAATATTGTAGAACATAAGAAAAATGTGCAGGTGATGTTATCGATAATTTCAAATTTCTATGTAAGCAATTTGATAGTTATTGGGAGTGTCGCGTGAAACATTGTTAATTAGGTCCCGTTGCTTTAAAATCAATGTTCAATCGGATGTCACAACCGGCTCATTGAGAATTTTTGATTAGCGTGATTTCATGCAATTTCAACATAGTCATCATTTTTGTATTTATATACAGGTGAATTAATTATTTATCAGAGACCTAAAGATAACAGTTGATCCGTCAAAATATATTTTCATAAAATATATTTTTAAATGAATGAATATCTTTATATCTTTTCATTTAAAATTTTTAAAAAAATAACTTTGTTAAAGCTTTTTAAGAGATTGATTATTATACATGTTTTAAAAATTCTTTTTTCATAATCAGCAACTATATTTGTTAGTTATAATGTTACTTTTTTATAAAGTTATTTTCAAATGGAAAATTTATTTATTTATCTTAATTTAAGATATTATTGGATAATGTGGTGTGATTCAAAGACTTTCTATAAATCAGAAAACTCATTCTTTGAAATAGAAGAGATTCTTTTTGAAAATCTAACAAATGATCAAGAACCTTACTCGATCAACTGGATTGTGAACGCTCATTAATCCGGATTTTAAAATGACAATTGGTCTCTCATATCACTTTCAATGGTATTGAGCCTCAAGGCTTATTAGGGGGTCCACCCAAACTTAAGAACATCTGGCAACTCCCGGGATTTGTTATTAAACCCTTTGATTTAAAATATTAAGTTACTTAAGATGATTTAAAATGTTAAATGATAATATTTTTAAATTGCTTTAACAAATATCTACTATAAAATATAAAATTAAAGTTCAAAAGACTATATATATTACCTAAAAATAAATATTAAATCCTATAATAAAAATCTTGATTTATTCCTTTCTTTTTTTCTGATAATAAAGCTTTCAAAATTATAAAATAGCATATTTTTATCAAACAATACAAAATTAATATAAAATTTTTTGTTCATTCTAATATTTTATTCATTTAAATTTACTGTTTTTTTATCATCTATTAGATATTAATGTTTCATGGACATCTTGAATTGTTTTACAATTTGAAGAACAATTCAATTATTTTAAATTTATCAAAAAAACAAAAGAATAAGCTATGTTTATTAAAAAAATAAAATTTAAAATCTACATTACAGCATTACTTATTCGTACTGATGAGGCATTCTAAAATTATCGAAAGAAGTATTTACTGTTATATATGTATATAAAATTTATATTATTTGATTTTAAAACAATATTATACGCTGAAATGTTTAAATGACACTTTTAGATAATTAAGAACACCCATTTTACTTTTCATATTTTTATTATTACAACACATTTCATTGTCCTCAGGACAATCTTGTCAAAGCTTTCGTAAGATTGAATCCGTCTAATTAATTAAAAACATAACTGTTAAAACCCAAATATTACGATACAACCAACGTGAAACAAACAGATTTTAATAAAAAAATAAAATAATAAACGATACATATAATTAAAACGATAAAAAAACGTACAGATTAAAAAAAGAATGTCCGGAGTATTTAAATAAATACGCTTTCCTTTTTTATGGTATTTGACTTGCAATTGAGTGGATTCTACGTATTTTGTTTTGTTGGATATTTTTGTTATTGTCTATATTGTTGACATAATTCCTAGATCATATTATTTTTTTTAAATCGATTTTTTAAATGATCGTTAATTTTTTTTGAAATATTTTTATTAATATTTATCAAACGGCTGCCAAAAAATGCTTTTCAACAGGAAGGAGGGGGAAATTGCGATTGCTTCATATGTTCATTTTTTCTTTTATTTCAAATGTTTCTCTTTTTGCCTTTCTTTTGGACTTGATTTTCTCTTTTCCGAACCACTGTCTTTCTCTCGATAAAATAAAATTAAATAAAACAACAATCACAGATCACAAAACACAGTCAAATGGAAAACACACACAACTACAAACAAATAGTAAAAAAACAAACACAAGACACAACTGTCTTTTAAAATCTAATGAACACTACAATAACATATTTTGAGATAATAAGAATTAAAATATTAATCAACCATCTGGGTAGGAGAGACACAATTCCAAATCAACATACAATACTCAAAATATTCCTCACGTAGTTAAATTACAGGCGTTAAAACAAGTACATTTTCCCTTTACATTAATTCTTTTAATAATAAATATTTTTTTTATTTAAAGTAATAAACATTAATAAATTTCACAAAAGCACCACATCGAGGTATTCCACTTTTTACTGTGTTAAAAAACAATTTCTATATGATTTAAAGTGCAGAAACAGAGCTTCAAAGACCACTTTATTCAAATCAGCGATAAACACAAAATAGGTTGAAATTTGAATAATTTAATTAAGTAATCTTTGAATCTTTATAACAGAGCACACATATCCACAGAAAACGGTTCGTCTCGAAGATTAACTGATTCACACTATCAATTTTTAACTTATTGGAAAAATAGTTTTGCTTTTTAACATCAATATAGGTCTTAAAATCTTTCTGCAATTTAATGACATATAAGAAAAGAGAATAGACAAAAATGAAGTCGAGAATATACAAAAATTTAGAATAGTTGTTTTAAAGTTTTAAACTACAATACTATAAAATTTAAATTTTTAATAAAATACATTAAAAAATTTGCAAATTATTTTCAGAAACAAAATTAAAGAAAAGAAGAATAAGTGTTTAAACTAACTAAAAAAGTAGCATGACCTTTATGGAAAGTACTGATAAATAACTTAAATTCATTTACATAATTTATATATTTAGTCGGAATATTACAATATTTTTGAAGTGTATTATAAAAGATTTCCGTTTATCTTGATAAAGATACAAGTAAGACTAATATAAAAGTGAAAGTAAAACGTTGTACAAAAATTATAAATAGAAAACAAAACATAAAACTTTTTATGCATGCAAAATAAATTTAATTTATTTTCTTAAGAATAAACTTCCATTGTTACGTAAATTAAATTTTAAATCTAAAATTGTTTATTTTTTCACAATATATTTTTATAAAAATCTTTTATATCTTGTAAGTCAAATTTATTAATACAATAAATACTGCTGACACAAATGAATAAAAATTTAATACAATTTAAGTTTACTTGATTAATTTGTTAAAATAAAATTTAATAAAAATATAAATTTATTGTTTAAAATTTTTTGACTTAAATAGTTTTAAGAATTTTGTAATTAATTTTAAAAATTTGAATAAAAGAATAAAGTGAAACTCGTCTGATCTGATCTTTTATACTTTCAATAAACTTTTGAGTGTTTTAATGCAATCGATTCTAAAAGATTTCCTTTAGACATTTGCTAAACATTGAAAATTTTTGAGATACTTAAAACACTATTTTTTTAGCTTTTATTTTACATAAATAATGAATAATCACATAAATTTCAAAAGTTAAGATTTTTTAACTTAACAAAATGATATTGATCTCAAGAAGTTCTTATAATGATGAGAAATTAAGGAAAAAATACTCAATTGATTATCGGTTCATCTTCTATGTTCTGTAAAATATTTCTTAGAATTATCTGTTATAATAACACATGCAAAAGTGTTAACATCTGTGTTAAATATGTAAACTTAACATGAAGATACCAAACCACAACAGTCGAATATTTAAACTTATAGACATCTTTACTTTGAATATTGACCATAATATTAAGGATAGATACTTAGAGGTTGTCAACTTGAACTAATTATAGTTTGAAACATAAAATTTAAAGTCAGTCTTCATAAACAACTTGAAGGTTTAATATTGATAAAAATAAATACAAGTAATTTACATGAAAAAATATTATTTTAGTTGTTTTCTTACTATTCCAGTTTCTATTTATATTTAGATTATTTATAATTTATATTATTACTTATTTTAAAATTCCAAGCAAGATACCAAATATAAAATGGTTAACTTGAATATTAATAAGTAGGTTATATTTACAAATATTTTATTTTATTTCTTATTATGTTCTAGGTCATTATTATTATAAAGAAAACGTAAATATTTAGACAAAGTTTTTATTACGTTTGTATAAGACAATAAGTGTTTTATTAATGTCTAATTTGAAGATTGAAAATAAATTAATCCGTCATAAAAATTACGTTAACTTCAAGACCAAAATACAAGTATTATTTATGACTTAATTTACCAGTTTAATCTTTCAAGAAATGAGTTACAAATACTTTAATATTTAAACTCCATATGGATTTAAGTATTTCACTCACAATTGAAGTCAACATTCTGCCCTAAATAGTAAAATTACTATTAATCAAAATGTATTATTAGACAAGTATTATAGTTTGGTTATGTAGATTTAATATCCAGGTGAGTAAAAATTGAAATCTACAGAATTGTAATACAAGAGTTAAGCTCAGATATAGTTGTTGATGAGACTTATATGAATGTTCAAACATAAATCGTCTGACGCCATTGATATCAAGCTAAAATCGCGAATTAATAAATATTCTACATTTATATCAAAAAAGTCCAGAAAAATTTTCCCTAAAGTAAATTATAATTTCTAATTTATTATCATCATCAATATTATTATTTTTATTATTATTATAACTATTGTTATTATTAATAATATTATTATAATAATTTAATTATTTGTATTCAAAATTTTCAGTTATTTTACATTTAGATTATTATATATATTTTTAAATTCCAAATAGGATACAAAAAATAAATTTGTTAACTTGAATACTAAAAAATAATTAACATTTAAAAATATATTATTTTATTTATTTTTTTTAACACGTTGACGGACAGTAGATACATTAATACATATATTTTACATTTTAATGACGGCTATAGACGCAACTGTCCGTCAACGTGTTAATAATAATTATTTTTATTGCTATTATTATAGGTTCCAAATTTCGGATCATTATGCAAAAATAAATTTAAATATAATGCAACAGATAAAACTTTTAGCAAGATAAAACTTAGATAAATAAAACAAAACTCATTCATTTAATATACTTCAATGATGAAACATTTCCTAGATGAAGATGTAATATTGGAACTTGTAAGGAGTTTGTGCAATGAGATTTTTCGAAAATCATTAATAATGATTTATTATAAAATCTTAATCATTATGATGGTTCAAAACAGTTAAAAGTTTATTCTTAAATTCTAAAAAATCTAAACAAATTAAAGATTAAAATATTGATTTTACAAAATTAATATCGATTTTAAAGAATGAATCAAAAGTTTTTTATGTAATTTTCCTTAGAATTCACAAGAGATTGAATTGTGAAAAAGAATACAATTGGATTGATTTGTAGTTAATTAAATTGTGGTTTATCTTATGCTTTGAAGAATGATAAACAGTTTATTTTTTCTTCAAGTTAATAGTGAGTTTGATGACGAAAATTAACTTTTCAAACGTTTATTTTCTACGAGTAATGTTTTTTTAATTTCTTGAACTTTTGATGTTTTGTCAATCTATTTTCTTAATTGTGACAAAAAACTTTACTTTTGAATAACCTAATGTACAAGAATTTAGTAATTTTTATCATGACTTTTGATTTTCATTTTCAGAGAGTTGAAATATAATTATAATTTTTCATACTTATATATTCATTTATATTGTATTTAAACATAAGTCATCTTAGATCAGAGAAAAAATTAACTTAATCTAGTAAATAGTTTAAATATAAAAATCTTATAAATTTAAGAATAATTTAGAAAATATAAAACATTTTTTGTGTTATAATCTTAAATGAAAGATTAATAAGATGGTTTATAAAATATTTATTAACAAAAACAATGTTTAAACAGTAATATTTAAACAACATATAAATTACTATTTTTAATAATATCTATTCTTTTATTCATTTTTTAATAATTAACATAAATCATAATATAACATATTGTTAATTTAGTTCATTCAAATATTGGTATAATAGGTAAAGCCTTTTCATTTTTACCCATGTATGAAATGGTTATTTGAATACTGCTTCATGAAATCTGTTATATATATTTTTATTAATGAAGTTTTAAATTTTGATGACAAATTAAATTAAAATACATAATAAATTTAAGACTATTTAATTATCATTAAATAAATATTTTAAGCATTAAACTTTCGCATCTTGTATTGTTTGAAAATTTTACAAACAACTAGAAATGGTTATTAAGATAGGCAAAAAAACATTGAAACTACAATTTCGCAACGGAACTTGTGCACTTATTAAGAATATTCTTCTGTAAGGCAAAATGAAACTCTGGCAATTGATTAAACAAAACAGTGTCATGTGGCATTTGTTACTATTAAATATTTACCTGTTACTTAAAATATATTCTGCGTTCTAAATTATTTAAAAAAATTATTAATATAAAAAATAAATTAAAATACATTTATTAATGAAAATGTTTTTAAAAGACATTATAACAGATGACTTGTACAGTAAAATAGAAAGTGACATTATAATTTACTAAGTGTAATTATACTTAATTTGGAACTATTAACGAACATACACTATCTGTTCATCAATTGTGATTAAGCAATAACAAAAATTATAAACAATAGTTCTTATTTGCATTTATTTCATTTTATGTATTTTACTATTTGTTTTATTAATTGTATAATTATATAAGTATAATACTTTCCATCAAAGTATTTAAAATATAAACCGGAAAGATAGAACATTATTCGAAAAAGAACTACATAAGTCTTCAAAAAAATAGTCAACAAAAAAATATCAGCAGCTAAAAACTATACATATTTTTTCGTACAAAGTCTTCGACAAGACAACATTTAAATCAAATTCAGCAACTCCTTACTGTCTATCATTTATCCTACCAGACCATATTAAAATTGTCCTACTAATTATCAGTGGCGTTATTCTCCAGTCGTTCATTTGAAACCCAAAAATTCCAACTGTCTTGCATGTTATTTTGACTTTTATATGCAAAATTTTATATTGCTGTCATTGTAATTGTGTTTCATCGATTATTTTATCCCTGGGATTTATAATTTTCTTCCTTTAGATGGGAATATTTAAATAAAAATTGTATGTTTCAAAAAATTAATTAAAAACAAATCATTTTTTTATATTTGAAAAAAAACTAACCGTTACTTAAATTTGTTATTTCCTGTGTTATTAATCATAAGCCAATACATTATAATCATTTTATGTATAAATTATGTTTCAACTGAGTACAAAATAAGTATCAAAAAACAAAACATCATTTTTTTAAAAATATTTACTGAACAAATCGCGTTTCGCCGTAACAGAATTGTTGATTGCAAGTGAGTTTTGAATCAGTTTTGATGTTACACACTGACTATTATTTTAGAATTTTACTATAAAACAAAGAGTACTTCAAAATAAAATAATAAACATTTATAAAATTGATAAAACGAAATCCGGATGATAATTTTCTTTTAAAAACAACACTTATCCATTACAAAAATATATTTATAGACAATATATTTCGACGGATCTACCGTCATCTTCAGGTCACTAATTAATAATCAATTCACCTGTATATTGAGACTGCCGATTGAAAATTGATTTTAGGGTAACGTGATCTAATTAACAATGTTTCACACGACACTCTCTCCCAATAACTGTCAAAATGCTTACACAGAATTTTGAAATTATCAAAATTAAGATCACATTTACATTTTTTTCCTATGTTCTGCAATATTACTCTTATTCTCTTCGACCATGTTCTTGAATTCGTTTACAGAGATGATGGGTAGTCTCGCCAATGTATGTGGCATCGCAACCATTACATAAGGTACAATTAAACAATATATAGGCATATTATTAATATCTAATGATCCTTCGATTTCTTTCTTAGATCCATCAGGAGAAGCCAAACTCTGAGTTTTTGAAAAATCAAAAGTATTTAAACTACTGTTTCCTTTATTAATTTTTCTAGAAAAATTGATCTAAGAAAGAAATCAAAGGATCATTAGATATTAATAATATGCATATAATATGCCTTAATAATATTGTTTAATTGTACCTTATTCTGAAGGATTTAAAAACTTTAAAAATGCATTGTTAAAAGCAACGAACAATTAAATTTTAAAATTATATCACGATCTCATAAAATTCAAAATATTGTTCAGTAATAAATCTATTGCACATTTAACACTTTGTTCTGATATTGTTTATGAATATAAATGTAATGGGTGCGATGCCACATACATTGGAGAGACTGCCCGTCATCTCTGTAAACGAATTCAAGAACATGGTCGAAAAGAGAGTAAGAGTAATATTGCAGAACATAGGAAAAAATGTAAATGTGATGTTAATTTTGATAATTTAAAAATTCTGTGTATCCATTTTCAATCTATTTTCAATCGGCAGTCTCAACCAGCTTATTGACAATTTTAGATTAGAATGACTTCACACAGTCGATTACATAATCACCATTTTTGTATTTATATACCGGTGAATTGATTATTAATTAGTGACCTGAAGATGACGGTAGATCCGTCGAAATATATTGTCTATAAATATTATTTTAAATTGATGAGTGTTGTATTTATAAATTTGTTTTTATTATAATTATAATAATTAACTTTTTATTTTATTTTCTAGTACTTTAATTTCAATAATAAGATTATTCAAACTAAATGTACATTTTCCGTCGGTAGTTCTAGTAAAAATCATGGTTTGAAGGTTTTTTTTGTTAATGTATCAGAACTGTTTGTCATTTATGTTAGATCTCTCTAACGAATAATTTATCTTGATTTGATATTTTTATATGATATAAAATTGATTTATTTCTACTCAATTGTGTATCCTGGTAAAGAGATGACGATTTGTTTCTCAAAGGTACATCTTTTCAAATTTAGATAACTTTAAATTGATAAACTATAGTAGCTTGTTCTCTGTGGATAGCTTTGCAGTTAGATGTCATTATCGAACTTGGTCTCACAAGGCTCCTCAGAATTTCAAGATTACATCCTGTAGAAAGAAACTTCATTACGAAAAAAGAAGAAATTAAATTTATCGTCATTTATTGGACATAAATGTACGATTTTCCACAAAATACTACTCGGATTGACAAATCTTATAGCGATTATGATGGTATAGTTAAATTTTCTATATATGAAGAGTTAGTTAATTTTCATTTAACTGATCAAGATTTAAATTATTTGAAACTTCAAATAGATTTAAAAAATATAAAAAAAATATGGTAAAAATTAAAAATTTAAATTAAAGTAGAATTAAATATTATCGTTAATTTTGTAAAATCCAATAATAATTCGGTTAGTCATCGTTTCACAATGAATTATTTCAGCGGTTTTGTCACCGTTAAAATTATTGAAGCCGATCTCCGCGAGAATTTAAACCCATATGTCATAATTGAAACCGACAAGAGAATCGTAGGGAAGAGTCCCATGAAAACGATAAACAAGAATGCGAAATGGAATGATGAGATTTGTTGACATGTGACTCATGGATGAAAGAAGATTTCGCGGTGTACCACGATGCGGCCATTCCTCTGGATGACTTCATTGACATTGCCGGTAAGTCATTCAAGGCGGCGAATGAATACTGGTCGGATCTAGAGCCAGACTATAAATCTGTTTAATATGTTTTTTTAAGGAGGACAAACAATTAATGATGCTACTGAGTTTTAACGATTGAATTACATTATTTAAATGTAGGGATCAAATAAATTCAATAATCGTGGGATTAATTTACTTACTTGTGTAATTAGAAGAATTGTCAAAATCTTTTTATAAATTTAAGAATCAGTTTATTTACTCATGTGATTGTTTTAATCAGTTGATAAAAAAATGAAAAGAAAGAAAAATAAATTTAAAAATATAAAAACATAAAATAAAATTAAACGATTAAAAAATTGAAAATTAAAATAATTCTATAAATAATTTTAATATTTTTTATAATATTTAAATTCATTAATGAATTTCCATTTTAAATTCTCCATAATTTAAATCTTCAAATAAAGAAATTGATTCTGATTTTGTTATGTTTAAAAAAATAATATTTCATTTAAATTAAACTCTTCTTTAAAATGGATAAATTTTAAGTATAAATCAAAGATAAATTATTTGAATTATTTAATTGGTTGTTTTTCAAATTATAATCATTACATAAGGTAAATAATTTTGATTTATTAAAACAAAGTATTTAAATTATTATTTTTTACGGACCATAGTCGTTGGGCCGTGGGTGCACCCAATTATGCACAACATATTTTTTAGTGTTTCAGTAGGCAAATAATCTAGTGGCGTCTATCTCATCTCCAGGTATGATTGGCCGTTGGCTTCAAGGAGTTCATCCAACCTTTGACAGGTTTTGTTTAGTGTCGACACAGCCTCTCATACTAGGTTAATATGGGTGAGGGAGCCGGTTGCAGACATTCTTGTCTAACCTGATCTGAATAGTCAATGGCTCAACAAATTCCCTATCTGTCACTCACATAAGTACTAACGCGGCCGTTGGAAGGTTACCTTCGGTGATCGGACGAGATCCGGTGTAACTAACCGCGGCCACTGACTATATTATTTATTTATATTTTTATTAATTTAATAAATTATTTAATATATTCCAAATTAAGATTTTCTAATTATTTTTAAAACAATCAAAAATATAAATCTGAAGATAAATTATTTGAAGTATGTAAATGGTTGTTTTTAAATAATAATAATCATGCAATTCAAATAATTTTGATTTATTAAAACAAAGAATTTAAATTATTTAATATATTTTGGTTTAATATTTTTTAATTAAATATAAAACAATCAAAAATTTTTAAAAAAGAACGCTTTTACATTTTTTTTAATCAAAAATAATAAATTTAAATCTTTAATAATTCTCATAAAAAATATTTAAAATTAATATAACAAATTGAAAATCTTTCATCAAAAATAAATTCATAAATCAATAAACAAAACCGTACCGAATCATTCTGATAATTCCGAAGAATCATAAAAATTGAGGTAGAAAACGGGAACATTTCCAATATTAGCAATACTCTCTCATCAAATTTTCGTGCTGATAAAAAAACCGAATCGAAATTGAAATATCCAAAAATTAAATTTTAACGAATTTGTTGTTTTTTGGTTTTTGAAGCGAAAAAAGTAATTAAATCACGAAATATAATTAATGATAAAATGTTAATATTGGTTGTTTCTTCAATGATAAAAATATGAAACGCAATTCAAATTCACTATACAAATGTAAATTTTTAGAATTTTTTAGAATGCACCGATTGCAGCTACCTGGCTTGATATATCCAGTACTTCATTTGTACATAGAGCCAAACACACACGATTTTCTCTACCAACTTCAACAAATCTCAGCCAATCAGAATTTACTATCAGTGTTATACCTGGTAAGAAAAAACGTGTTGGTGTGTCGAAAACTACTGCTATTTTATGTTACAAATTTTCTCTCATAAAAAATTTAGACAGTCACTTTGAGTTGTCAAATTTTTTTGAATTTTATGAACGATGTTTTGTGGTTTTTCAAAATTTATTATCTTTTTTTTAACAAATGAAATTTAATATCTTTTGTAAAAACGAAAGACAAAAAAAAAGAAAATTAATTTTAAGCATTGAGAAATTATCAAGTCGTTTGTTGTCATAATGATTTATATATAAATATTTTGTAAACTTAAATTTAAACTTAAACATGTGCCTAGTTCAAATATATTTACTTTGATAATGTGTGTTGTTTCGATATTTTTCAATTTAAATTATAGTGATATTAATAATAATAAATGACATTTTTATAATTGAAAATTATAATAATTATATTGTTAACTTAATTTATATGAAATTTTAATTTCAATGAAAAGTTTTCTGTAAATACATCTGGTGTATACAATGGTGTATTACTTGCCATATTTTGATACGCGAATAAAGAGAAAACGACATTTTTCTAAAAATGAAAATATTTGGTGATAAATCTCTTTAGATTTATCGAATTTTTATATAGATTATTGTTTTTCCTCGATTTGTCTTGTGTTTCTTTGTTTTGGTTTTTTTAGGATGAGCGCAATGCAATTTGTCATTGAAATATTCAGTTGTGATAAAATTTGATTATTTCAGCAAAAAATTTTCACAGAAAAATCAATTTTTTCAGATTTTTCGAAAAATTTAGCACTTTGATTTTCACAATGAAAACTATAGAATCTGATTGAGCACGTCAAGACAAGAAAAGCGGTGTATAACTTGCTATATTTTGATATTCGAATAAAGAGAAAACGAAATTTTTCTAAAAATGAAAATATTTGGTGATAAATCTCTGTATCCATTTAAAATATAATTGTTAATTATTTTATATTTCGACAAAAAAAAATAAAGAAAAAGGCAGAATGAAATTGTAAAGAAGCTGACAATGATTCAATTTGCACTATATAATGAAGGTGGTAATTTTTTTCATTTGTGTTTTATTATATGCATTGTTAATTCGAACAGTTAATATATATAAAATTAATGTATAAATATTAAAAAAGTCACTTCATACTTTGTGTTCAACTTATGTAGTAAAGCAAATATTCATATTTTATTTTTAACAAATTCGTAATAATTATATTAGTTAACGTGTGATTATTATGACATCATATAAGTGGCAAAATTTGATGATTTTCCAAAAATTATGCAATTTATTTATTAATAATAATTTATATATTTAATTAATTTATCGTAATTGTCCTAAATTATTTTTAAGTAACATGATACGAGATTTGAGTTTTCATGCAAAATTTCAGCTTAATCGAATAAAAAAAAGTGGATTAGTTTAAACAATGCATTTTTGAGTCATGAAAATATACAGAGAGAGATAATTTACAAGCTGATATTATGAATTTGAAAAGTTTATATCTGTTTAAGATTTATAACACGAATTGTTTATCAGAAAGAAGAATTTTGTTTAAATATTAGATTTTAACATTTTTTTGTGTATAATAATAAAATTTTGATGTCTAAAGTAACTCTTAATTATAATTCCAAGGATATTCCAAGAACATCTAATATTGTTAATAAAGCTAAATCAAAGCAGATTCACGAAATACAAAGCTTATAAATTATAATTTTTCTAACTAACTAACGAATTTGCTTTCATATATGTATATATGAAATAAAAATATTCTTAGATTATTAATATTTTAGTTTTTAACATCTGGGCGAACATTTGATTTTAAAGTAATTGAAAGGTAAACAAAACCACATGTAAATTCAAATATCGTTTGGACTTTACCCAGAATTTAGGGCCAAAAATCATATTGTCAAATAACTTTGTGAATTCATATGTTCTTTTCAAATTTTTAATTCTTGTATTAACGTCATTCAAAAATTATTTGTTAAAATGATAT
>MQRK01253418.1:3899-21613 GCA_001938485.1 Girardia tigrina
ACGTGTTAATATATGTAAAATTTTAAATTGTAATAAATGTTATTTTTCTGTTGTATATTCATTTTTTGAACTTTATGTCATTTTGTTCTCAAATAGCTGCCGCACCCTGTATAATTAATACATATATAACACACGCCACTTTATTTTCCTAAATTCAAGTCTTTGTAATTGAGTTGCATTCGGTTTTTGTTTCTTTTAGTTCTTCTTAAATTTTGATTGTCTAATTTCATTTCACTCTGTTCATCACTTTCTTTGCCATTGTCCTTTTCTTCTTCTTCTTTCTCATATATTAACTTGATTTCGTCTGCATGTGCCAGCTGAGGTATTTGAGAACCGTTTCGTTCGATAATAAAAGTGTTTTATTCTTTTTGTGCAATTATTTTAGCGACATGACCATTATATATAATATTTTTTACAGTCGTGAATCGGTTTGAACATAAAATTGAGGCCCTAATTTGCCGTCCAATCATTTCTGCCGCAGACTTTTTACGTTGTCCATGAGGTATTGCGCGATAGTTAAGTAGAACTTTTCTAAGATGTGCATCAAAATTTCCCCATTGTGATCTCCAAATCTTCATTGCTTTCTTGAGAGTTTGGACCATTTTCTCAGCTATACCATTTGATTTAGGGGATATGGAGGACTTTTGTATGGCCTACAGCCAATGCAATTTAACCAATCAGTCAGTGACCAATGTAAATCGAACACCTTGTCTGGAAAATATATTTCTCATTACATTGATTATTGTTTTTGTTGAACGATCTTTTACTCGATTTCTGGCCAACCAAAACTAAGAATAATCCAACGTCTGGAATATAGGCATGAGTCATATGAATTCGATGCCAGGGTCGTGATTCTTCAGGTCATTTATATAAACTGTTGTTTCTTGGCTTCTTAATCTGGTTACATTCTGGAAAGTTTCTTATAAAGTCTTCCACGTCTTGTGAAAAGTTTGGCCATCATGCCTCATTTTAAAAGTAAAGTTTGTTGCTCGAACACATGGATGTTTTGAATGGGCTGCCTTGATCACTCTTCTCAAACATTCTAGAATTACTGAATTTGTTCCTCGCAGAATGATGTCATCTTCAATACAGAGAGCCTGCCGCTGTTTAAAAATTGTTTTTCTTTGACTGAACATCCACTCCATTAGTTCTTCGTAATTTTTTGTTTAATTCTGAATAAAAATGAGTCTCGTAATGTTTCTTCTTTTATTTCTTTCAACGAAATTTAATTTAATTTAATTTAAATACACCGCTTAGGTGGATTCAAATCAAATGCGAGACACGTTTCCAACCCGATTAGAAAAGGCTCCATATTTCAGTGATTGGTCGCTTTCACGTCTACCTTTGTCGCGCTGTCGGCAAAGAGTTACGCTCTCCAAGAGTGTGAACTAGTGGTTTTGTGACTGCTTGTGGTGTTAGGCAGTGCCATCTTTTATTATGTAATCGTCAGAGATGTAGAGGAGATGTTTAGTTGTAATGTTTTGCACACATCTCTATGTTTCTTTTGGTAGCTCGGGTGGCATATGTTTGTATTTCGACGTCATTCCATCCAATAGCGCGAAGAAGAGAGTTATTGTCATAGTACCATCTGCACAGGCTACCCACAACGAAGGGGAAGATCTTAACTTCTGATTTTCTGTGTGTTTCGATAAGGTTGAGTTGGACGTCGAGGTAGGTGTCACAAGCTCGTGTGTACGCGTCGAAGAATTGTGTGTTTGCGTTGCATGGGATTTCAACCTCAATGATCCATGCTGTACTGCCGAAGTCTACGAAGATGTCTAAGATCCACAATTTTCGGTCTGGCATTTTGTGGTGGTGTTCGACTTTTACAGTCTCGTGGCCGAACTTTTTGCGGAGGAACTTGGCAAGGTCATCTTTAATTATGTTATGTTGATGGTACCGAATGGCAGGAAGTGATAGCATCCGTTAATGATATGCATTGGAGTTTCCAAGAAAAGTCCTCATTTACGACACTTGTTTGATATTTGGTTGCAATAGATGTGGTTTAGGAAATTACAAGATAAGAGTCCGAGTCTAGCACGGTAGATGAAGAACCGTCCTTCGAAAGTGATCCATCCTCGCATGATTGTGTTTTTTAGGGATTCGTTGGATGTACACACGTCAAAAGTTTCAGCTAGTCTTTTATCTTGCAATTGTAGATGTTTGTGGGCCTGGTTGATGTATTTAAAGAGGATGGATGATATGGCAGCTTCGTTAGAGGCGTTGATGAAGGCGATCTTGTTCTGAAATTCGATTGTAAGGTTTGTTCTGTTTATGTCTGTATTAAGAACATTGAGACAATTCTCATATGAATTTTTATTACTACAACATTTAGAGTCATTACATCTCTCCGAAGATCATTCATCGTTTGATATCGCTCTAATTGGTTTCGCTATTTCTATTTTTAATCATTCGAACAAATTTTCTTAATCTTTTAAAAATACATAATTTTTAAAAATATTAATTAAAAATAATAATTTAAATCCCTTCTAAATAAAAACACAAAATTATAAAAATGTTATCAAATTATTGAAATGACTTTAATGTAAATTTTATTAAATTTATTTAAATTTAATTATATGTGTAAAGAACACAAATTCGTCTAATAAAATATATTTGAATTAAATATTGATTGGGTACAATAACCAATTAAACTTTGAAATCATCCCCTTTTATATTAAGGCAATATTATATAATATTATATAATATGCCCCGGGGTCAGTTGATGCAATTGAAATTGACATTGCAATTGCACATTCCGGTGATGTCATGACATATGAAATCACCGGAATTTGAACTCTAGTGATGTCATGAGATTTGACATCATTGGAGTTCAATATTACTGAATGTTGTGAGGAATGACATCACCACATAGCCCCCTTGGAGAAGAACGGAGTTCGGGGTGGTTCTCGTCTTGGGAAAACCGAAAGCTGGCTTCAGACGCTCGAGATTGATGGTTTGTTCGGCATCCTGAATTTTAACTTTTGCAACATTACCTTTAATAGAAATAACCGGAAATGGTTCAGTATAATGAGGCTTCATATGATGAGTATCTTTTTCACGGATCCAGACATATTTGGCTGAGAGAACTGAACTTGACAGATGAGTTAGTTTCTGGGCAGAGTTGCCAAAAGATGGGTTTGTATCAGAGGAGAGGAAGTGTTTTCTGGCGGCATGTAGAGCTTCGATATCAGTATTAATCGTTTCTCTAAAAAGCTCATCAGGGAAAGCTGTTCCAGCTCCAAATAACATAACATTAGGAGAAGACCCTTTAGATGAATGAAAAGTATTTCGCCAACCTAATAACACGAGTGAAAGAGAATCATGCCAGTTTGAAGAGGTACCTAAATAACGTAGAGAAGTCTTTAAGGTTCGATGAAAACGCTCGACAAGACCGTTTGATTGTGGGTGATACGAAGTTGTATGGACGTGTTTGAATCCAAGACGTTTTTCAAGAGCCTGAAATAAATTACTTTCGAATTGCCGACCTTGATCCGTGATAACTTGACAAGGTACACCGTACCGAGCAATCCAAGTGTTGACAAAATGTCTAGCAACATTTCCAGCAGAAATTGAGGAGATTGGAACTGCTTCAGGCCATCTTGTTTTCCGATCGATCATTGTTAAAATATAAGAGCATTCATTTGAAGGCGGTAGTGGACCGACAATGTCTAGATGTAAAATCTCAAAATGTGTTCTTCTGTGGTTTGTAAAATTGAGTATTATTAAAAAAAGATGGAAAACGATTATAATTGTTGATATAATTTTTTTTGAAAATATATCTTTTGAGTGGAGATTACGAGTTGTCAATTTATTGATCATTCTTTTCGAAATGGATTTTAAAGAAATAAAAAACTGTTTATAACATTCTATGTCGATCTATTAAATTTTTTCAGACTGTTAATAAAAGAACGAATCACTATTGATTCGCGCAACGAAATATTACCGAACATTATTGAGAAAATCACCGAATTTAATGTGGAAAATAATTCCAAAGAATTGGAAAGGAATTTAAATATGAATAATCGAAGAAATATGAAATGCGTTTTTTTTGGAAAAACATCAAATTGGAAAAGTGCCGTGATCAATGCTCTGCTTGGAGAATAAGTGCTTCCGTCC
Source organism: Girardia tigrina (assembly GCA_001938485.1). Taxonomy (NCBI): domain Eukaryota; kingdom Metazoa; phylum Platyhelminthes; order Tricladida; family Dugesiidae; genus Girardia; species Girardia tigrina. Next base: position 8,019 of record MQRK01253418.1, read on the forward strand.
AGCAAGGGCTGTACTACATCCTGTTTCGTGAGTGTCGAGGGTTTAAACAATCTCAATGAGCATTTTACTGATTCTGCCGGTGACTTCTTCGGAAAATTGAATGAATTGGCAACAGCCATAAATTGGTCGTATTTACCGAAACCAAAAGAGGATACTGGATCGAGTTAGTCGAGCTCGATTGCCAAGTACGATAGATATAATAGCGAATTGATTTCCCGCGTCCCGGCATCCACCCCCCCTTCGCCGGCCCACCGCGGCCGCCTCGCTGCGCCCACTCTTGCACCATCAGGGTTTGTGTTTGGGCTTTGTGAGGAGAGAATTTAGCTCAATTGCGGTTTTTGTAAAAAAATTGTCACAATTTGTGTAAAATAGGTTATTAAAAAATTTGTGAATAAAATAAAACGTTTCGAGTTCAATTCAAAAAAGTTAAATTCCAATATTTTAATTTCATTTCGATAAATCTAATGTAATATGAAAAAAATTACTTTCACCAAAATTAACGAATTGGTTTTCATCAGTTTTATAATAAAATCAACTTATGATAAAACGTTTAAATTAAATTCAAGAAAAGTTTCAAATATTGTTAATGAATTTAAAAGCGACAATTAGATTTTACCGATGATAAATAACATTTTTCTGGATCTCATCTACGGTCATTATAATCAGGATGATAAAAATTGCCTTGAGACAATTCAATCGATTTCATTAATTGCAATTGAAATTATACCTTCGTTTTTATTTGTGTACCTTTCCTTGTGCGTGACAATCGAAAGTTCCCAATTTAATGTGGAAGCACGGTTTCCGAAGATCCGAATTGGTGGCCAAGATTGGGTCGTGTCCCCATAAATTCGATAAAAAAAATTGCATCAATGGAAGTGACATTTTTTCCGACGAGGACAATATGAAAATTGTTAGTTTTATTTTGAATGTTGGATGAATGTTGTGTTTGTGTATGTGTATAAATTTAAGTAATGTAATGGGTATGTGTGAGAAAAATAATTTTTTAAATATCATTAAAATCATATTAATTAAAAATAATAAATTTAAAAAATATCTTAAAGAGATTATTAAAAAAAATTTGCAATTTTTCAATAATAATATTAATGTTATTATGTTGAGAAAAGAGTATAACAATAAAATATTTGATGATGAGGTCAAATTGGAGGTAAAAAATAAATTTGATGGAAACAAACTGGTTTGTATCAAAAGATGTCTTGAAATGTCAGAACATAAGAAAATTTCAGAATTTCTACTCTTTCATTCGACATCCAGTGGTGAGGCAATGAGACAAGTTTTTATTATGAATTTGATCCAAGAGTATTTGAATTTCGCGAAGGGTGTCGTTGATAGTGAAGATCTGCAAATAAATATCAGTCGAGTAATTTTGCAAAAATATAAAATTTTGAAAGTCATTCGTAAAAATCGGATGAATAAATTTCTGAAATTGTTTGAAGAGATAATGGAAAATCAGAATACTGTAATTCATTCAGTGTTTATAGAGAGATTAACAAAACAGGATTTCGAAGTTCTATTGATGGGGGATACGATTGATGAGCGCAACGTTCAGCAGTCGAAAGAGCACGACGGAAAGAAATTTGGATGTATCAAAAAAGAAGGTCTTATATTGCCAGATTATAAGAAAATTCAAATATTTGACGTTCTTTTTTTTGTCGTTGGACTCAACCTCCAATGTTATTGTTTAACCTGCTAACGTTTTAACAAAGCAAAGATCAAAGATAGGGAAGGCATTCCACCGGACCAGTAGAGAACAATATTCGCCGGGAAACAGTTGAAAGATGGTCGATTGAGCGATTTCAACATCCAGAAGGAATCGACTCTTCATTTGGTCTTACGCTTGCGAGGAGGTAGTTCAGAAGAAGAAAAACATTTAAACGACAAATTAAATACAAATTAATACAAAATAATTATCAAGTTGGCTAGAAAACTCCAAAGAAAAGAAGTGGACAAGTTGGAAAGTGAACTGAAACAGTTAATGCTGGCCGATAAGAAAGTTGAAGATCACATGGAAAAAATAGAAGAATACGCAAAAAATTATTAGATGGTGAAGGTAAAAAAACGATTGATCTTTTTCTCGACGCTGCGATTTCTGGTCAGTATCATCATATCGAAAAGAATTTTATAATTGAACAGTTGTCCTCGAAAATCCGTTAGATGGAAGAATCCACCAGTAAAAGAATTGAAGGATCAAAAACAATTTGAAAAAGTTTTAAAGGAAAAAGAAATATACATTAAAGAAATTTTAGAAAAAACAGTAGGAATCAATTGTGAGTTAGAGTCAACTAAAGATAAATTATAAGTGGCTGAAAAAAATGGGTCAAAGTGTTAACCTACGGTAGAATCCGTACAACATGAATTGTCAGCTATGACATTAGAATACAGAAGATAAATGCAAAAATGGAGAATGTTAAAATTAAATCTAATGAAAAGAAAATTGAATTTTATCATCAAACTGATTTTTTGTCAATAAGGCAATAAGTAGAGGTTTCAACAAAAACATTTGTTACTTCGCGATCGATATTTGAGATCATAATCGACAATAGTGGAAAACAACATGTGCCGTTGTTGCCATGATTTAGACTCTAAATTTTAGAGTATGTTAAAATATATATAAAGTATGTTAGAGTATACCAAATTAAAAAAGTTTTATTATTTATAAAATCATGAAGTTAAATTACATAAAAATTCAATTTATTAAGCAGGGAACCAATTTGATAAATGATTTTTCACTAACTTCTCATTGTCCGAATGAAGTGAAACTTTTCCCTAACTTGATTTTGGGTATTTGATGAAAAAGAGATTTAACAATTTTTGAAAGTTAATGAACTTTTATAACATGACATTAAATTGTTCTCGGATAATAAAAAACTTTTGATCAAACTTGTTACTTAAGTACAGGTCATTTTAAATACGTTTTATCAATTGTTTCTTTTTGATAGTTAACATTCACTAACCATAAAAGATATAAACCCCATCAGGTTACTTACCTACTGATACGCTCAAAAATATGCAAAAACCAAGCCATAATGATTCCACATAATTGGATACATCCACGACTCAAATGTTAATATATTATTACATTAATGTGTATATTAATTTACTATTCATATTGATTTGTTATTAAACATTAATACTAATATTAATAAGCAATAATAAAAACGAATGAAACTTAACAAACTATAGATATTGCTTTTCAACAATCAATATTTGTGGTCCTAAAGAGGACCGTTTAAGCTTTCTCAATTATGTAGAAGATTCATTTGAACTTAATCTTTTATTTATCCTTTTCTTCTGCTTTCTTCGGTAACAAAGCATTTTGAATATTCGGCATCACTCCTCCTTGAGAAATAGTAACACCTCCCAACAATTTGTTCAATTCCTCGTCATTACGAATTGCTAATTGCAAGTGTCTTGGAATGATACGGGTTTTCTTATTATCTCTGGCAGCGTTACCTGCTAATTCGAGCACTTCAGCAGTCAAATATTCCAGAACYGCAGCAAGATAAACTGGAGCACCTGCTCCAACTCTTTCTGCGAAATTACCTTTTCGTAATTTACGATGTATTCTTCCTACTGGAAATTGAAGACCAGCTCTTGAACTACGACTCTTGGATTGAGTTTTGTTAGCTTTAGCAGATTTTCCGGCTTTTCCTGACATTTGAAAATAAATTATGATTTTTTTACAATTGTTTACTTTTATATGAAAGTAAAATATGTACGTTGTGGTAATTTATTAGCGAAATATTAATCTATTAATACAAATTTTAAAATTTGAGTTCAAATTCATTTAATGAGGATTTTCATTTGATGAGGACTTAAAATAAAAAATCTTTGGAATTTTCGGAACAGTAAAAAATAGAAAAATAATTTTAATTTTTTTGAAAGATAAACATTATTAGATAAACGTTTTGATTATTTTTTTAATTTTTGAAAAATTAAGCTCGTGTAATTAAAAGAATTAACATTAAATAAAATTCATTTTTTTACATGTACAATTTCTGATTTATAATTGTATTTTTTTAATTTTCATTTGAAAGATATTTTCGGCCTTCATTTTGATTAGAGCAGCGGTGGGCAAACGGTCGATCTCAAGAGCTGTTTGATAGTAGATCGCAGACGTTTTTTTAGATAAATTTTAAATATTTAACAATAGATTTATCCGAGTAAAAAGAATCGTAAAAATAACATGGAAATACAAAAATTTTATTAAGATTTTAAATTAAGACTCAAAATTCAACATTTAAAATTAAAATATATTTAAAGTTTAAATTAATGGTAATTAAAATGATATTGGATTTTATTTGAATATTCAAAAATTTGGTGTTGATTCATGTATTAAAATTAACCGCACAGTATCTTATACTTCCAAAATATTCGAGACAATCTAAGTTAGCCACTGAAGCATTCTATGTGATCTCCTATGTTTTGGAAAAACATAAAAAAGTATTATCGTGATGGAAGCTTTCCTTGAGAGCAGTGAAAAATTATTTAACCACTTTAAAAATAAAAACAAAATTCTTAATGCAATTAAAGATTTGCAACTTTCTTGTGATCTATAACTCGACGTAATGAAGATATGAGTGGTAATGTCACTCAACAATGGGAATATCACATACAAAACTGTAGCTTCTTTTCATTACAGTTTGACGAATCAACTGATGACATTGATACTGCACGATTAATTATATTTATAAGAATGATATTCTCTGATATTTCGACAAAAGAGGAATTTTTACTAATTCTTCCGATGAAAGGTACAACGCGAGAAGACATTTTCACAACATTTATTACATTTACATTATGATAAAATTAATAAACATACTGTGTTATGTTTTCTCATTTCTGAAAGAGTCGATCTCATTTAAATATTCACAATTTTAGTCGATCGTATAACGTTTAAGTGTGCCCACCCCTGATCTAGAGGGTCTGTTGAAGGTCAATATAGATGTTTATATTCTAAAAATATGATGTTCGGTTGAGCTTTTTTGAAATCTTGATACAGAATAACATATTTTATGATACAAAACAAAACATGCGAAATGTAATTATTTGTTAGGGTTAATTGTGCATTTCCTATGGAATCAAGGATCAAAATTACATTTCACAAAATATTCACATCAAATAAAAAATCTATTTCAAATATTCAAAATTGAAAGAAATAATTTTTGAAATGTAGTTATAGCGGACGCTTTCAATATTACTTCTCAAACAAGTATTTTTAATTTTCCGTATTAATTTGAATTTTGAATCGTTAAAATCAAGTGAAAGCAATTTCACATAAATATCGACATTGAAATTGGACGTGAATGTATCTTCCAGAACATCATCAGTCATTTATTTCATCATTTGTCGTTAATTCAAAGTCGAATTTAATGAGTGAATCAAAATTTTCATCATCCATTATGATCAACATCGGTGTTTCAATACAATAATGATTCAGGTTCAATAATTTGAGTAAAATAATCTTTATTTAAAAAATCCTAAAAGATTTTTTTTTCAACGACGTGAGCTGAAATTAAATGTTGGGAAAACGAAGACAATGGATCTAAACGTGTCGAATAGATACGCTACTGTATGTCAGAAACTCAGCCCATGGAATGAGTGGATTGACTAGTTGGATTCATAATTATATCAGCCATTGGCGGATTTAGATTTTGATGCGTGGGGGGCGAGAAAACTTTCAGGGGGCGCCAAAAGGATAAAGGTGGTACTAGCCCTACTAATTTTAATATTGAGTAAATACTATAATATACACGATTTGTACGCTCCCCGCAATCTTGTTCCAGCGGTAGGCAGCACCAAAAAATAAATAACTATTAAAAATAATGAAGTTTTGTTGACCCGTCATTATTACCGACTTTTAATAATATTTAGGTTTACTCCGGTCGTAAAATCTGGCGTGAAAGACGTGTATTGTTACTCTACTAGAGTGGTAACTGGAGTGTATTAACCCCCGTTGGACTTTATAGACAGACAAAACTTGTACAAGCAGCAAGAGGAAATTTAAATCTTAAGTCTCAGTAGTCTTATGCTATTATGCCTGCTAGCCTACTGCATCATCTATGTCTAACAACACAACATAGTAATATTACAAATAGCAAAGCATCAGCAGCAATATGTTGCAGTGTACACGTTAATAATACATACCAAACCAATCCATTTAGTTCTTCTGCACCACAGACCTTGTGTCAGTGTTAAGGATGAAACTTAATCATAATGCAGCTAATTCTTGTACACAAAACTACACATTTATAAAAGTCATCTCGGGGGCACCATTTAGAATCCAACAGGGGCGTGGGGGGGGCTGGCTGCCCCCCCAGTCCTATAGCTAAATCCGCTACTGATATCAGTTGGAATATTTGGAAAAACATCATTTGAAAAATACGAACTTCAATGGTAGAAAAGAACAGTAAAAAACGAAGCAACTCTTCAGTGAATGTTAAAAAGTTGAGATTTATTGGTTATTTAATGACCCGTTTAACTTTGAATATTTTTTGAGAGTATGATAACTGTCGATTTGAGGATAGATTCTCTTTTTGAGGTGTTTAGAGTCACCAGAAAAGGAAATTAAACAGATATAGAATCATTAAAAAACTAGCAATAGTAAAAAACAAACGAAATCATCTTAATTTACATAAAAAACTCACCCCCTCCCAATATATGGAACGCCAAGTATACACTTACAAATAAAACCAAAAATACCATTCATCATTACTTTTAGGAACAGAGAGCAACACTGCATAGCGGACAAAAAGTATCACTCAGACTTAATATGTACCTGATTTGTGAGAATAATGTTGCTATGCAAAATGTTGTGGAGAAATAGTTTAACCGAAAGACATAAATCCCATGTACGTGTAGAATAATAAAAATAAAGAAAAATCAATAAGTGTAAATGAAGTCAATTAGAATTTATTAAAGATACACCATGGAAGTATCTAACCAATAAAAGTGATGAGATCCTCTCTGGGGATCGCTGTAAGCTAAATATTGAAACATAATAATCCAGAGCCTCGAAAAGTCAAAAAACCTGGAAGAAGAGCCCCAAACACTGACATGGTAGAGAGTCTCCTCGAAGTTAGTCTCCATCGCTGCCCCACTAGAATCATCCCCAGAAATCAGTGCAAACCTTTGTGAAATAAATAAAAAAGTTGAAATTCTTAATTAATGATTACCAGGAGTATAAGTCTGGAAAACCACAACTGATTCATTATGAATCAAGTTATTTATGCTTAAAAATTAAACAATGCTTAAATCCAAGAAATTATGAGTCATATAAGAAGTGGAAATTTGCAAGACTTTAAATTTAATAATGGAGGTATTCGAAAAGTCGATGACCAAATTTGGATTCCCAAAAGTACCAGAAATGACTGTTTTACATTCTCTCATAATTTTTTATTTCATGCAGTAGTTAAGAAAACATATTCATACGTGATGGACGAATATACGATTGAGGAGTTCACAAAACAAGTTGAGCAAATAGTAAAAATTGTATAGCTTGTAAAATAGCAAAAACATGTACAAAGTCGACAAAAAAAATAGACCATGTGATGATTTCTATATTCTTATACGATACATCAGCCTGACAGCCATCAACTCTCAAGATGGAACCGACAATTCAAACGATCATGAGGCAGTGGATATTACAATTTGGAGCCTCGGCATCTATCCATGTAGACCGATTGTAGACCACAAAAAACTTTATATTTTAAAGATATTTATGTTTAATAAATGTTAGAAATAACTATGTCTGATTTTCAGACAATAAAACAATCAATATTTGTGGCCCTAAAGAGGGCCATTTATATCTTTCTCAATAGAGTATATTAATTTATGATATCAATATTTAAGCACGTTCTCCTCGAATTCGTCGAGCCAACTGAATATCCTTTGGCATAATTGTCACTCGTTTGGCATGAATAGCGCATAGATTTGTGTCTTCAAACAATCCTACCAAATAAGCTTCACTTGCTTCTTGGAGAGCTGAAACCGCTGAACTTTGGAATCTCAAATCAGTTTTGAAGTCCTGAGCAATTTCGCGAACTAATCTTTGGAAAGGTAATTTTCTGATCAACAATTCAGTGCTTTTTTGATATCTTCTGATTTCTCTAAGAGCGACAGTTCCTGGTCTGTAACGATGYGGTTTCTTTACACCACCAGTTGCCGGAGCACTCTTTCTTGCAGCTTTAGTAGCCAACTGCTTTCTTGGAGCTTTACCACCAGTACTTTTACGAGCTGTTTGCTTTGTTCGAGCCATTCTACAATTTAATGTATTGTCGAATATTTAAACAAGTTAACGGATTTTTCAATTTTTTTAATTTTTGTTTATTTTACTATAATTTTACTATTTTTTTAATTTTGCTATAATTAAAAAATAAAAAAATTAGCTTTTTACAAAAAATTAGTTTAATATTTCGCAATCAATGGGTTGAGAACCATTGATTGATTTGAATGTGCTTTAAAACCAAAAATATTTTGATCTAAATCATAAACTCAAATTAATATGCTTAGATATTTTCAAAATTTCAGCGTGAAAATTGACTTCTTAAAAATAAAGAAAAGTCGAAATTTTTTTACAACCTTTAAATTTAAGTAGAAAAAAATATTTTATTATTACAAAATGAATTAATAAAGTTTTCAATTAAATTTTAAGATTTGCTACAATATTTTTACTTTTCTGTTTAATTTGTAATACCTAAAGAATAGGATTTAGATTCTGAAAATACAAAGGTTATGATTGAAGGAAGAGTGGATAGAGAAAGACCAAGATGAGGACCAAATAGACAATGGAGACACGATTTAAAAGAATGGAGTGGATTGAACATGGAATGTCTGAGAAAAGAGGCTACAAATAGAGAGATGTGGTGAAGGCTTTTTTATAATTGGGTACACCCACAGCAATAAAACAATGGCAATTTTATAAAAAAAAACAAAAAATACGTCATTTCAAAATAATTTTTTGTGGAAATTTCGATGGTTTTACAGTCATCTTCAGATCACTGATTTTACTTTTTTATTTAGCTTTTTTTAATCAGAATTCTGCAAACGGTTTGAAACTCTTATGATATAAATAAATTGTTATTTTCGATATTCTCATTCACAATGATGTAACAAATAATTTCAAATAATTGATTTCCAAATATCTGGGGCATTATTGATCATGTAACTGTTATCATAGACCTTCTCCCACCACTGTACCGGCCGTCATTAGCCGGAGAGTTACTGAGCACCTCCAACAGTTTTTCTAGAAAATATTTATTCATTTCGATTTCTTTGTGCGTTTTCGTTGCCTTTTTTGTCAGATGTTTCGTTTAATAATTTCTGTATTGACGCAGAACTACACAAATCGTCGTCGAATTTTTTAACGATCTATTATCATCCTCGTGGATTGTGCTGGCGTTCTCAGAGATCGATGAACTTGTCATAGAGGTCGATAGATCATGCATGTCATTAAGGTCACCCACATTGTTCTTTATTCACTTGGTTTTGAATTCAAGGATATTTCGAATTTCGTCAGGTCATAATCATTGATATTTCACTGATCCTGTATTAAAGTTTCCTAGAAAAATAATATTTCGACGGGATCTATTTTATTGGGATATATATTCGCCGTGCTTGATCGATTGAATGCAACTTCCTGCAAAAGATGCTTTGCTTTCGATTCTCACAACTTCTATCCTCCGAGAGTAAATCATTTATTCTTCAACGGTATTCTCCGGGAGTACTTTTGGTTTCGATGAGCCAGCTCGGCTATAGGCAAACCAGAGCCTCCGCTCTCCCTAACTTAAGATCAAACAGTTAAGATCAAACTATACCTTATAATATTATATAAATATAAAATAATCAATATTGTGAGGAATATTTTAAATTGTATGAATGTGTGAATGTATTGATGCTGTATTTTGATTCTAGTATGTTGACCTCAGAATGGTGATTCTCCAAACAAGAAGCTAATTGGTATTTTTTACTAAATTTAATGTGATTGACTATTCGAACATAATTAAAATAATCATTTTATAAGTTTATATTTTTAAAATTAACAATTAAAATTAAATTTAATACATTTTTAAAGTAAAGAAAAGCATTTATTTAGATATAAATAAAATTGATAAAATTTAAATTAAATTCATTTTTAACAATTTGATAACATTTTTATTATTTTGAGTTTTTGTAAAGAAATGATTTAAATTATTATTTTTCATTAATGTTTTTAGAAATTAAATATTTTAAAAAGATTTAGAAAAAATATTCGAATAATCATTATTAAAAAGAGAAATGAAAAAACCAATGAGAGCGATGTCAAACGGTGAACAATCTTCCGAGAGTTATTATGACTCCAAATGTGATAATAATAAAGAAAATCAATATTAGTTACAACATTCATGACCCCAGAAGCGATAAACAAATATGAGAAAACACAAGGAGGCAACTGGGAAACAAGAATGAGAAGTGCATTCTCAAAAGAGAAAAATATTTTAGAGATAATGAAAGAGCTTGTAGAGATTAGAATCGGGGATAAAAATCCATCAGAAGTATTTAAAAAGATTKWCAACGAAGAACCCAATAACTCCACAATTCTAAACTTGGATAAACTTCCTTAGTGGCCTAGACATGATGATGGAATACTGCAAGGGCGAAAACACACTAATGCAGACGCAATGTCGAGAAATACATGTGTACAATGTCAGACAATGCACGATGACGCTAAAAAGGAAAGGTTAAACCTAGAATCCTTGCCTTAACTAAAGATCCCGAAGAGTTCATTTGGCAGACGAATGATAAAGAAATAGAACAGATTAAAGAAAATATTAGAATGGGAAATACAAAAGAATGGCTTCTAAAAAACAATATCGTGACGACAAGAGATAACAAATATTGGATCCCTCTGAAGAAGAGAACAGACTTTATAGAAGATATACATAAAATGTTATGCCACGTAGGAAATAAGAAAATTTACAATTACATAAAAGATGACTTTGATATGTATGAAATGAGACAACAAATAAAGAACATCGTACAAAGTTGCACAAACTGCCAGAAAAGGAAGACACTGACGGCAAAAACGAAAGAGAAACATATTAAACAATCTGCCGACGAAACATTTCAAAAAATTTACGTGGACTTTTGCGGACCATTCAGAAGGACTATGAATGGATACCAATACATTTTAGCAATAATCGATCAATTTAGTAGGTATATTAGCTTGACCGCAGTGGCACACCAAGACGAGAAGACTGCACGAAAGGTACTATTGGATAAATGGATTTGGAAATTCGGACCACCAAAGGCGATACATGTTGATAGAGGGAAAACTTTTGAATCAGCACTCTTTAAAGAAACGCGAAAAGATTTAATACGGAGATAGTCTATTCAAGTCCTTATCACCATAACACTTTCGGGATCATAGAAAGACAATCCAGAACAATAAGAGACGCCATAAATATACGATTAAAGGATGAAATGCACAGAGATTGGGTAGAAATATTGGCAGAAATAGAATTTATGTTGAACGGTACAATCCAAGCAACAACTGAATTTATTTAATTTTATTTATTGCTAAAAGTGAGTTAATGGATCACGATATTTCGCAATAGTTGATAAACTAATCAAAATAACTATTGATAAATTAATCTAAAAAAGTAATAATAATAAAATTATAGATGTAACACTATCAATCTTGTAATACTAATATAAACAGCTTAGAACTTTGATATGTTTTAACCGTACCTTCTTCAGAAGGTTTCAAAGCATTTCAAAATTCTTTTTTAAAGGCAGTAGACAATACAGGGGATTTTCCAATAATTTCCCGTATCCAAAAAATTGGAGGTATGTTTAGCAAAAAAATTTGAACACGGTTAGGATTGTGATTGGATCTCATTTACCAATATACTTGTGATGGGTGTAATGCCACATACATTGGAGAGACGTCACGTCATCTCTGTAAGAGAATCCAGGAACACTGTTGCGATAGAATTAAAAATCATTAAAATCCAATAGTTATAAAATAATTAAAACACAAAATTATAAAAGTCAGAGAATTTGTAAAAAAGAGGTTAAATATCATAAGATAACAGAAAAGTCGCTTATTTATTTAAGTATAAAATAATCCATGTTTAATCTAAGGTTCGTATAAAAATATTATATGATTCGTAAAAGATGTTTAAATCAGACAAAAACTTATTGGAGAAATGGTTTGATAATCTTATCAATAAACCATGGCTCCGTGAACTGAAGGTGTTCGCCGTTCGTCGAGAGAAACTTCAATCTATTTGTCGCGTTCAAATGTTTTAGGCCAAGCAAATCCTGAATAATATTCATAATTACCTTTAATCCATATATTTATTCCGATATTTATTTATATATACTAATACTGTATTTCAATGGTTTTAATGTCATAATCAGACCACAGATTATGTGCTCTTTTTTCTTTTTTTACAGATTATACTTAGGCTGTCCCAAAAGTCCTCAGGTGGCCCTTAAAAACACACTAATATTTTACCAAATTTAACCAAATTTGGACTGAATATTATTCAGACTGTCATAAATACTGTGTTAAAATTTCAAAGCATAAAATTAGAAACTTACCAAAAAATAATATTATTAACCAACAAAAAAAATTAGATGCAGCCAATTTAAAAATTTATTTAAAAAAATATTTTAAAAATTTCTTAAGCAACAACATATTCACCATTGTTGTCAATAACCAACTGACAATAGTTAAAAAGTTTATCTAGTTAATTTTTTTAATGTTTCTGTTGATAAAGAATTAAAAAAGAATTTACAAGCTTCTTCAACTTCTTCATGTGATTTGAAAACATGATTTTTAAAACTTTTCTTCATTTTTGAAAACAAGAATCTGTCACACAGATTAAAATCTGGACTATAGGGCGATTGATAAAATTTTTCAATTTTATTCTTTCAAAAAAAGAGTTGTTTCTTTGCTAGAATGAGGTCTTGCATTATCATGCCACCACTTAAGTTCCTTTAGCTTGATGCTGTTAGATCTAAGTTTCCGCCATTTTTCACCGGTGTCATGAACAAAGTTCACATACGCCTCGGAATCAATCTTGGTACCATATCGTAGTGCTTTTACATTAAAACGTTTGTTGCAGGTAAAGGTTACGAAAACAAGAGATTTTTTATCAGTTTTACTTCATCACATATCTGTGAAATTACATGGCGTATATGCTTTGCAGTGTTAAGGCGTTGTTGTTTATTAGCAGCAGGAAGTTCGTGAGGCACCCAAACAGAGCAAACTTTTTTGTAATGAAGTATTTCACGCAAAATTTTGTGGACTGTATTTCTGCCTAAAGAAAGTTCATTTTCAATATAACGCAAAGACGCATTTGGAGCTTCATCAATCACTTTTTTGACTGCTTTAATCTTTTTATCGTCTATTAATGACGGCCTGCCACTTCTTGATGTATCGTCGAAGGACGTCCGCTTTTCTTTTTTAAAATCAGTCAACGATTGTTAATAGTTTTCAGTGCTGGGTGATTTGCGTCTTCCCATGCCTGCTGAAGTTGCTGAAGAATTTCTGAAGCAGAGAATCCTCTTTTACTTTGAGTTAGAACAAA
>MQRK01253422.1:0-11537 GCA_001938485.1 Girardia tigrina
TTGATCATCATAAAGATGATAAGAAATGTGAATGTAATAAATGTTCTGTCAAATGTGTGAGTTCTCTTAACAGTGTCACTCGATTCATACTCCATCAGCGAATTCTGATGACGTAAATTTCTCACAAAATCTTTCACTGTAAACATCATGTTTCGAAATCTGCCAGTCTTTATAATTACTTGATATTCCAACCGAGATAATTTAATTACTAATGTTTGAAATTGAAATATTGTTCCAAGCATCACATACCCACGAATTAATTATGTTTCTGTTCGGGGCTTTTGGATTACCATTTTTTGTATATTCAACTAATGAGGAATGTTTCCACTCATAATTCAATAAAAAAATTTTGTCTTTGAATTCTCTGAAAATACCAATATCTCGAGCTTGTAAGTAGGAAGTTTATCCGCCCGGAATTAAAAATCATTTCAATATTTCTTTTTCTGCAATGTTCTTTAACTTTATTGATTATGTGAGCGCGGCACGAGTCCCATATTATCGCTTTTTGGATTCTGTATCAAAAAGCGGAAACATCATATTTATCCAAGATATTATGGAATCTTGAGACACCGATGCTTTTTGTTGTAAAATTGACAGAAAACCATTGCATCTTTGTATTTTTTTAACTTTAAAACAAAAATAAAACAGTCAAATAGTCATACAATTTGATTAGTCATACTATTAGATAATATCCGTTAGTTAGAAATAACTATTCACAAAAATAACTTGATAAAATTACAAAATAATGAAATATTTATTAAATCGGGTTAAATAAGTGACTCTCCTACTCAGATGGGATTGATATGTTATTGATTGATTATTTGAATCTAATGAGAATAATTTAATGATATTTGTTAGGATCTTTGGTTAGTTCATAAAATTTTTGAATTTAAAATCTGATCAAATTAGTAATTAAACAATTACATTTCGTAAAGTAGAGCTATAGATATGTTAAAATTATGTAAATTTATGTAAAAATAAAATAAATTTTACGGTAGGTTTATTAAAATTTAATTTAGAGTCAATACAAAGATTTATTAAAAAGTAATAAAGTAAATTTTAATTTTGATGAAAATATAAAACTTAATATTTAATTTTTGAAATATTTAATGGAAGTAAAATAAAAAAGGAAGATAACATTTAATATTTAAATTTTGAAATGATAATAAACTAAAATGTTATTTTGAAACTTTTATCTAAATTTAATAACAATAATTTTAAAAACGATTCCAGTGAAATAAATAAAAATGTGATTTTAATTTTACAGTAGCCACTGATTAATTTGAATCCTTGGTGATTTGTAAAAGGTTCAAATAACTCAATTATGAAAATTACGTCATAATTTAAAAAGTGCCGTTAAATCATTTTGAAAAAAATTACTATTTTCTTCAAATAACTGAGAGTTCAAATAACTCAGCGTTCAGATAACTCAATGTGTACTGTAATTCGAAAATGTGACTTTAGCAAATTGGAAACATAATTGAAAAACGATTAAATTAAACATGTAAAATAAAATGGAAATTTAATAAAAAATAGAATAAAATCTTTGTGACAAATATCTTTTATAATTTTAACAAAAAAATGAGTATAAAATTTAAATTCTTAATAAAAAATGACAATATCTATATTTATATTATTTTAATTCATAATTGTTTTGGTTCCTCAGAAGTATTTGTTTGAAAAACTTTATTTGTTATAGAAATTAATTTTTGTCTCATGAGTTTAAATTTTGAATCCGAACCCAATAAGATAGATATTTAAATACTAATTAATTAAAAAGTTTTAGGATTATAAATTTTAATAATACTTTTTAGTAAAACGATTTTAACATATTGAATTTAATGTACCGGGTTTTTCATTAACAAAGAGCCGGATTTCAAAAAATATTATTTATTATTTAATATACAAAAATATCTATTGGGTTCTTGCTCAAAAGACATTATCATGAACACAAAAATTTATTTCTATAACAATTTGAATTTTTTTTACTTTGATTTAAAAGTTACCAAAATGGTTTAGTTTACTTCTATTTCGCAAAAAAATATCAAACTTAAATTAATTTTTATTTTATTTCAAATAAATATTTTCATCAAATTTGAAATTAACTTTTTTTACTTTATAATAAATCTTTACATAAATCTTTTAATAACCCTACCGTAAAATTTATTTTATTTCTTACTCAAATTAATTTTTTACATTAAATTTCTGAAAATCTATTTTAACATATTTATAACAATATTTTACGGAATGTAATTGTTTATTTAATAATTTGATAAGATTCAAAAATTTTATATTTTATGAACGCTCCCAACAATATCATTGAAAATATCTTTCAAAATCTAGGTTTAATATGTAAGAGAAATTCTGTATAAATAAATTGAAGATTGAGATCAGAAGATAAAGTGAAAATTTTCAAATTAATACATGATCATTTGATTACCTACCTAAAATTTTACATGTAAAAATCAATTATTAAAATGTATTATTAAAAATCAATTTAAATTCCAAGATTTTTATAACCATTGTTTTAGAAATAAAGTTTTACGTTTTTATGACTTTCATTATTGATCACGATCCCAAAACTAATATTTAAAAATTTATTAAAAAATAATTTCTGGTGTCGAAACAGTAGCGTCGAAATGACCCGTGCCCACATTTGGAGTTATTTTTATTTATATTAAATGTTTATTTATAGCAATTTTAAATTATTAAATATTTATTTATTAGAATTAAGTAAAAAATTTATTTTTATTTCTTGAATTTCCAAAAAAGTTCAGCGCCAAAACGTCGTGTATCGTGCTATAATGTCATGTTTTTGAAAAAGCTTAACTTTATTTTGAATTTTTTTAACTTCTTTAAAAAAGATTTTTTTGTATAAATGTTAATTTTGAAAAACAATTGATGAATATCTAGAACGATGCTTTCAATAAAAAGAAAAAAATCTGAAATATTAAACTCGATATGCTTGTAAATACACAAGGAAATTTATTTATAAAAAAACGTTAATTTGAAATTTTTTAAAATAAAATCTTTTCATTGAAAATGTGTGATGATTATTTTTATGGTTTTGTATTTCTTAAATTCAAATAAAGACGTTTTGTTGTATATATTCTTATTTTTACATCACAAACCCATTTTAAAAATGTATAGATGCCATCGAAATTCCGGATAGCCCGGTCAAATTAGAGTGTAATTACTCTCGGTATAAATATAATTCTTTTTGTTTAGCCGTAAAGTTTTAATTTTTGTAGAGTTATTAGTATTTATAATGTGTAATAAATTCCCAGACATTCTAAATTTATGGAATATCGGCATGATCTTTTTAATATATTTTACAAGTAGACATCAAACATGTTGATAGGAAAAAAATCACCGCATTATATGACAATATGGGTTTTAAGTAAAATGTAATTTAAAAATAAAATAAAATATTACAAACTCTCACTATCTTTTAGTTTTGAAATTAAAAAAAAACTATAGTTTTTATATAGAAATTTAGGAACCTACACCTTAACTATATTGTTCTTCTTTTAAATACCAAGAACAATGGCCAAGTTGTAGAAAGAATGAATAAAATATTTGGCAATAGTTCACAATAGGCAGCATTATCAAACTTAGTGAAGTGGTTTATTTTATTAAATAAAAATTTTTCAGAGACAAACGAAATAGCTCTCAAAAATCTCAACAATATACTATTCAAACGCTTTATTTTTGCACGACACAAATTTTTAATTAATAAAGTTGAAAATTCACAAAAAAATTCAACCAAAATCAATGTTTTAATAATATATTATTCATTCATAATATATTATCATTCATCCTGCTACATGCTGGGTTGAGATCGATCTTCTTGTAATCTTGAAATAATAATTAGTTAATAAATCAATAATTAAATAATAAAAAATTTATTAAATTTTAATTTGATTTTTACTTATAATTTCAACGTTAATTTGATTTATTGTTTCTAAACAAATAAATTGAATACAAAAACTCATCAAATGAGTGCCACATTATTTACACTGAAATTCAAGAAATCAACGCTGAAAATGTTTTTCGTTTCTTTCTCGTCATAGAAATTAGCATTCTTGCATTACATCAATATTTTCGATGGTAGGTGGATCTTTATTTATAATCGGAAACATTCAGCATCATAGAAACTGATGAAATCCATAAATCTTTTTGTAAAAAAGTTACTGGCATCAGTTTGATAGAATAGTCATGGTTTTTTCATTTTAACTTAAAGAAACTTGTCTAATTTATTGTGCATAATTAGATAATACAATTCTTCCTCACGGTTATACTCTACCACACGTCACCAAAACAGTCTTGGTAAAGTATATATTGACTTAGAAATTCTGCATCATCCATAATGCTCATCAGGCGTTGTGTCAATCGACTTGCACTTATTTCAATCTTTTGATAATTTCTTCAAAGGGTTAATTACTCAAACTGATCAAGAGATCAAAAAGAACGGAACGTAGAATACCATCGGAAAGATTTAATAAAAGTAATGAGAAAGGATCTAGTAGAATGTCAGAAGATAAACAACAATATATAATATAGGTGCATTCGGCTTGGTACGAAGCAAGGAAGTTATATTGCAAAATAAAGAGACTTTCGACTCCAGAAGAGGAGCATTTAACCAGAGGGGATTGTTATTACAATGCAAAACATGGACATTTGAGGAAAGATTTTCCTTTAAATAATCATTGTTTAATTAATGGAAAAAGTGGAAATTAATGGAAATTGGTCTCTTTGACAGAGATTAGAACTCAAAACGAAGACACGTTTTGTGTTAACAAATGTGTTTCTTCTCTGGTATTCATTTACTTTAAAAAATTAATATTAATCCCCAAAATATTGTAATATATTTTGTTAAACTTACAATAATTATTTTATCTCAAAACATCAAATATAACGAAAACACATAATAAATGAAAATTTTGCCATTTTAATCAACAATTTATTTAGTTATTGTCTGATTAGACTGGAATTAATTTGTGGAATATTTTAATTTTGAAGAGAAAAAAAATAAAAAATTAATGGAGGTAAAATTATTAAAATTATACTTCACTTTTGCCAAAAAAGTATATGCAAAATATTTATTTTGATTTTTTTTATTTTGGGTATAATATTATTGAATATTTTATTTCTCTTATCAAACTTGAGAAAGTTATTACTTTTAAAAATTTCAATGTTTTATATTTAAATTTTCTTTTAACTTTTTTAGCTATTTAAGTGGTTTCCTGCCATTAAGTGACTTTATGGACTTCTAAATCATCTGTTATAGCACAGATTGAAAGACAAATAGAATAATAAGTTGAATTTGTTTTATAAAATACAAAAATCATCATTTATTTGTATTATTATTCGTTTTTTTATATTTATAAAACTGCTCTTTATATTCGACTTTAAAATTTATGAAGTTAAAAAGGATATTGTTCCTTGTCTTCCTTTTAAATTAAGACTATTTAACATTATAAATAATGACTATATAAAACTTATAAATCTTTGTCCTCTGTACATTCACATTTGTTCAGGATTCAATTATCGTTACTATATTGTGAATACCAATTAATTATCTATCTATCTATCTATCTATCTATCTATCTATCTATCTATCTATCTATCTATCTATCTATCTATCTATCTATCTATCTATCTATCTATATATATATATATATATATATATGAATATATTTAATGGATCCCGCGTTCTCTTTTGTCGCATTCGCCACAAAAAATAGAAACAAAAACTTTTTTGTGATATTTAATTGTTTTTTTTGTGTTTTCTTTTTTACCATGAAATATGTGAAATTTTGTGAAATGTTAATGTTAATTGTTTTTTACAAAGATAAGATTAAAAAAATGTAAAAAAAACAATTATCAAAAAATTAAATTATTTGAATGAATTTGTTTGAATGTTTCAGAGATATTGAAATATGGAAATTTGAAAATAAAATAAATAAATCGATTTAAATTGCCTTGTCTCATTTTTTGTCTTTTGAGTTTTATCGAGATGAAACGAATCAGCGATTTGAATAACATATTCGACAATCTCTCGAGTAAAACCGGGCTCTCCCGATGCAGTTATTTCAGTATTTACGAGCCACAAATCGACGATCTGATTGCCGAATACCGCAGGTGAATCTCTAGCTTAATGGAGACTTGGCACAAGAAATTCGATCTGATTTTCCTATTTTGCTGTATCCTGCAGAGACTGGTAAATGATTACTAGCACACGGATGCGAGCAAAGCGAAGCAATTATTTGATGACATTTGGCGGTTGATTTTCGTGTGGTCAAACGAGACCGATGAGGATTTACAGTTGATCTTTCGATTGACGATTTCTTGACACCTCTAACAGCTATTTCTTTCCGCACATTCTCGTCATCTATCAGATTAGCGTAGACCAAATTTGATAGTTCTTTTTTATCCAACTTTTTCTCAATTAACTTTTCAATGATTTCATCAGCCTTTCTAAATGTTACTGTTAGATCGCTAATCCAATTCTCATTTCTACAAGTTCCTTCATTAGATCCAGAATAGATTTTTCCTTTGAAATGCGGATCTTAGTTTCTCTTCACATGTATCACCTGCCGCTGCTTCATATTTTATTATGACATCCGAGTTATATATGGTGTTGCTAATAAGATTTTCCTCTCCTCTGAAAATCCCATTATCTTCGCATACCTGTTAAAGCCCGTTATGAATGCCTCAACTTTTGTTTCTGATCCATCAAAAATCTCCTGACCTCTAATATTCGGAATCACGTGGTCGTGTGTCGCTATATTAAGAACACCAACATGGGTTTTCGAACTTTTATTTTCAATACAATTAGAATTGTCTTTTGGACAACTCTCAGTAAAACTCTCGTAATTCGACATCGTTCTAAATTGATAAATTTTAGTTAATCTTTTTTAATAAAAATTTATTCGAACAAATTTTTCATTATTTTCAGATTTTATTTTTAAAGTTCAAATTTTTTAATTTAAGTTATAATTTATCTACTTATTAATTTTATTTAAAAAAATGATTTTATGTAAAGAAAGAACATTTATTTAATTTAAAACTTAGTTAATGCGATTTACTTTATTTAAATTTTTAATATTAAAATTTGAAACGATTTAATATTTTTAAAGTTTTTAAAATATCTCATGCTGTACTTTAAAATGCAAATTATAATCGAATAATTATTTATCGTGAACATCCAAAATATCAATTTTCCATCTGGGTGGGAGAAACACATTTCCAAATACTAAACTCAACATACAAAATTCCACATACCAATTTGAACATACCAAATTTAAAATATTCTTCACAGTAATATTGTATAATAGTTTGTCAGCAAATAAATGACTCAAAATTAAATATTTATATGGTGCACTGAAGATGCCTTAATTTCAAAACTAATCATAAATAATTTATAAATAATATTATACATAATTTTTTTGAAAAATGTTAGTTTTTTGGTTTTATACGCTAATTTGATATTTTTGAAAGGTTATTTAATTAAAACTTATTTTAGAAAATAAATATTGTACATGTTCGATGTTTCATACATCAACGTCAGCAGTTTTACTTTTTTATGAAAAATATTTAAAGTTTTTATTTTTACTATTAATTAAAACAAAATGAAAAAATGGTAAAATTTAGAAATTAGTTTTTATTTGAAAAATATATTATTGCATATTAATAACAAAATTTTATTCAAAGATCTTAAGAATTGAGGTATTCATAATTTACCAAATTTGAAAAAGTTGTTCTAGAAACTTAAATTTTTAAACTTTATGCAAATAAAATGAATTCGAAAATTTCAACAGTTTAATCTTTTTGGAGTGGATATTAATGGTCCAGAACTCGAAATAGTTGTCCGATTGAGCCATTTAGGATGAAAAAATGAGCGGTCGGTTAAGAGAACCTTTTAAAGATATGTTTCGGAGCACTGTAACTGTGAGATCACGGTGGAATGCCATCGTTAAAGGATTTTTATTACTTTAAAATATTTTTTAACCATTTCTAGCCAAAATTATTATTTTTGATATTTTTTATTATTATTGCTAAGAAACAAGTGAGAATCGCGCTTTTTTGCATTATAATATGTGTAGTGTCATCTATTAGATTTTTTAGAAACTATTACTATGTGTAAAAATTTAAATTGGGTAAAAGAGATAACTGTAATTTAATTTCTCAAATATGTTGCCATATGGCAACAATGGGCTGAAAAGGGTTAATTTTGTAAAATATTTTCTTAAAAATAAAGTATTAAAAACTAAAAGGTTAACGCTTAGACAATCAATAGTTTTGATCATTTTTGTTTATGTTGTAATCAGTTATTCAATCAGCTTTCATTTTTTTTCAAAAATAAGTGGTAAATAAAAGTTAAACTCGCATTAGTGACTTCAAAAATCACCTTTTGTTCTATTCTGTTGTATTCAAAATTTTAAAAATGTGGTTTTACAACAGGTTGAAAATACTGCAATCTGATTGGCTTACTATAAAACTAGGAGTTTTCTTCAAAGTATATTATTTTTTTCTAAAAAAAATTGACGTCGACCTTCTCTGGATATGAAAACTTAACATAACTTTTAACACTGAAAACGATATAAACTCAACTTACAGTAGTATTATTAATATTTAATAGAAATGTAATCAATAACAGTCATATGTAAATGTAAGAAAATTAATATGTTTGAATAGCTTTTTTTCGAACAAAGATTATGGTAATTACCATGTTTAAATAATCAAGGACCAACTTTTAAGGAATTCGAATTGTTTTAGTTAACTAATTTACTTCCTAAAAAGCAGGACAAAACTATTTTTACACAATAAATTCATATTTTCTCAGAGTCTTATTTTAGTAGATATTGTTGGAGAACAAGAAATAATATTAGTTCTCTTTATCTTCATTCCATGATCATCACCTCTTCTTGGTTAGTTCTCTAATTAATTTAGTTTCATCTAATCAAAATTGGAAAAACAAAAGATTGTTTTTAATATTTCCTTGACTAAAAGAAGAGTATTATGGAAGATAATTAAATCAATTTTGTTCAGTTATCTTTTGCATTTAAAAATAATTATATGTATAAATTATATGTATAATTATATGGTGTTTTTCATAACTGTTGTTTTCTAGGTTTTTTGAACTTTTCAGGATTCTTTCGCTCAAAATTTTTCTAAAGAGTTGTTAAATATAATTATTTATATTAGATCATTTATTATAAGTAGATTGTAACGTTATTTTTAATGATGAAGGATACAATGAGGATGATGGAGTTTTAGTTTGTTCCACTATTGCACCAATGTTGGCATCAATTTTTATAAAATTTCTTGAAAATAATATTGATATACATCCTGTTTAAAAGTGATTCATAGATAATATATTTTTGGTATTCAGAAATCAATCTCACATAAACTCATTTGTAAAACTCATGAATGGTCTTCAGCCTTATAAGAATGATTTGTAAATTATCATTGTTGTTGATTTAATTCGTGTAACTTTGATGTATATTAATTGCATTTTTATATAATGTATATTTTTTTTAATAAATGTGTGTTGTTTAAATATTCCAAATTAAATTGTGAAGGAAACGCAAAATTTGAAATTTGAAAATTGTGGATTGGAAAATAAATTTTATTAATGAGAACTCTTTTTGATTTTGAATTTGTGAATAAAATTGGGAAAGAAAGTAAATGCAAAATTTTGAACAATTAACAATCCTAAAATTAAATATATTACAGAATAGGAAATGAATAATTTAATAATAATTTAACATTCTTGTCATTATAATAGTTGGAAGATATCAAATCAAATGATTTTAAAGGTAAAAAATATATTTCTTTATTCAATATATAAAGTTTTCTGAAGAAACACATAAATGAAAGTTCCATTTCACCGACTTTGGAATGCCTCTTCTGATTTTGTAATCTCAAGTCAAGGTTTATATCTTTTTAGAGAAGTCTCAAAGAACACAATCAACCACAAGAAGTAAAAAGAACCCTACATTGGAAAGATTGAAAAAAGTATATACACAGACGCGGATTAAAATAGGTTTAAAAGAAAAGAACATTGAAGACCACAAACCCATAATTAAGATGTAAAATTCTATAGGATTAAAAGAACGCCATTACAAAATATATTTTAGAATGATAGATTTCTGAGGTTTCACCGTCATCATCAGATCACTGATGTTTTGCTTTTTTACTGCTTATATATTTTAATGTGGACGATTATGTAATCAAACCATTAACATAATCGAAAATTCTATACAAATTAGTTGATCATGGGACACTTTGATAATAAGATCTCATGATCCCAAAATCAATATTCAAATGGTACTCTCAAGCAATTTGTAAAGAATTTTCAAATAACTTTACGCAATCGATTACATAACCATCCACTTTAAAATATATAAGTTGTAAAAAAGCAAAACATCAGTGAATATAAATATTAATTAAATATTAATTAAATATTAATTAAACTGTTAATATTGAAAATGTTTCTCTTCTTTTAGACATTGGATAAATCCTTAAGTGATTGGAATATTATATTTTAGGGTCTAACTTTCAGAAAATTGTTTTAATTCAACAAATAATTATTAATAGATTGGATATTTTTAAAAGTAAAAGTAAAATGATATTTAATGGACAAATTAATATCGACTGATTTCTTATGAAATACATAAAAATATTAGCGGCAGTTCATTTACTGTCGTTGCAATTTAATTATAAAAGATATGTGACGACTGGCTGGTTCTGGTATAATAAATGTGAATATTAAAATCAGTTTTCCTCCTGTTCAACATTTTATCAAATCATTTACATTTAGAAAGTCAAATATATTTTTTTAATTTTTGTATATCTCTCTTTCAAACACCACATCTAGTGTAGCTTTATAAATTGTTTTTACGTTTTAAAATAATTGAAACAATTACTTCTTCATAAAACTTAGCACTTTTATAAACAATAAAATAATTCCTTGAATTATTTTAATAATAAAATTAAGCTATTTTTAAAAGACAAATAACAACCACAACAATTATCCATTTCAGAAGATTTATCATTATTTTTAGATAAAAGAATGATTTATTAGCCTCTATATATCAAGTCACAACCAATGCAGGTCAGCAAGACTCTCCAAATTTATATCAACCCAAACAATTACCGGCACAATCCACCGGTATACAAAAGACAATTGATTTGTAAAATCATTGAAAAATTAGCTAGGTTTTTCGGATTATCAACTTAGAAACTTCGAAAAATTATAAATTGAACAAATTACGTTCATGTAGTTATGATTACATTACTATATCATACAGATAGTTTCAATAAAATTGAAGACGATTGAGTTTGTACATTGATTTTAGGATCATAATCTTTTATCAACTATGCCTTCACACAGATCTCCAATTCTCAGTAATTATATTAGGTGTACAAGTATGAAATGCGGATTAAATTTTGAAAAGAAATACGTTAAAAACAAAAGAACGATAAAAAAAGCTTTATTCAAAATATGATCCATTACTAATGATACATTT
>MQRK01253424.1:0-10322 GCA_001938485.1 Girardia tigrina
ATTATCAGTTTGAATAACGAACCGATAGATTTTCCGAATTCGTAAATCTTATTTTTAATCCAAAATAAATGGAAATAATATTTGTATGTAAAATGTAGTTTATTTTTATTATTTTTATTTGACAATTACCAGCATATAAATTTTATGTTTGTATAGTATTTTGATTTTAAAAAAATGTTATGTTTGTTTGAATCAGAAATAAATGCGCGGTGATTTTAAAAATAGCCACACAAGTGTAAATACAACAATAAAGGATTTCAATCAATCATTTTACTTGTTTAATTATTTAAATAATCTTTTTTGTATTTTCAACCGCGCACGCGTTTCGTCAGAATTAGTGCAAAATTCATCATAAATTGCAATAGTCGTTTCGACATTGAAATGACGATTCGAATAACGTCAATCGAAATTTCGGTTCTAAGAGCGATCAATCAAAATATTTTTCTCTGATTATGCGGAACCCATACATTGTTCAATATCCGTAATTGTGCTTCACTAAATGTTCATGGAGGATGACTTTCGATATCTATAGTATTTCTGTTAATTCACAGGTCATGTAGTGAGGACTAATCTAGATCAGGATCTTGAGTTGGTCACCAACAGTGTTGGAGGGTCTGCCAGTTTGAAATTATCAGTTCTGAACTTAGAAAACCCTTCAAGAACTATTCTGTCAAGTAAGCATGTTCACTGTAAGCAGTCCATATCTTTCTTAAGTAATATTCCTACCTTTCTTTATGAAGAAAAGCATCAAAATGCTCCTTGATTTCTTCCATTTTCAAATCAGTGAGTAGCAGATACAAATCAACTTAGATAAACATTTTTTTCTAAAATTGCGTCATCATATGTAACGATTTACATGTTTTCTATGCCTTTCGTACAAAAAGAAAACAATCTCAACAGTAAATGTTTTATACTCTGAAAGTGCTTTATTTTTTTATAAATAAAATATAAAATAAAACAGCCGTAGTTAACGATAGAACAGACAGTGTAGATAGGAAAATGTTTAGCACATAACAAAAAAGAGTTTTGAAGAGTCTAATAATTATAATTTACTTTTCAGAAAGTAGATTTAAATTTTCCTATCTGTTAGATTGAGCCAAATAAGATAGATATAACCCAAGATATGACAAAAATCTCGGTTAATTGATAAAGAAGTATTGTCGTAAGGAGATTCGGCTTGTAATTTTTGAGAATTAAATTTTGAAGAGTTTGGATTGTGAGGATAAAATTCACATATGCCGTTTGTAGGAAATATGGAGAAATTCTTTTTACTGTAAGCTTTCTACAATTTTTTTATTGATTTTTTTAAAAGATAATTCTATGAATTATATAAATAAATATGTTAATACAAAAAATAAAATAAATAATGTATATTTAATTTTAAATATAAATTTAAATATATAGCTGGTTATGTAGGTCACTACAACTTTAACATTGGTTGCTTTAATATACGATTTACAAACTTCCATGTGTCCAGTAATATTATGGCCATTACCAAATCGTCTTTGCTCCAGAATCCGTTATAAGACAGCAAAATTGTTAATTTAGCCTGAAGATGGTGGGAAATCCAACGAAATTTATTTGCAAAAATAATTCATAAATTTATTTTCTTTTAATTTTAAAATTTATTTAGATTTTTTAATTTCTCATTCAGATATTTTTTTTATTTTGGATTTTGTTTACAGTTTACAGTTAAAACTTTGTTAATTTATATAGTTTTCTTTTCCCGAAATCAAATATTTACAATCGAAATATTAATCAAGTGTTTGAAATTTAATTTTATATTTTTCTTCTAAAAGCTACATATGATTTCTTTTCAGATTTTATTATATAAAAAATAATTTTAATTAAAATATTTTTTTTAGTATTTTTTTTCAATCGAAATTATGGATAACCTTTTCTTTTGTGATTGGAACAATGTTTTGGCTTTTAAAAAGTTTTAATTTTATAATTTTTAATTGGATATTAATGTTTAAATTAACTTTTTAATTTGATTTCTTTGAAAAATTTTGAATGATTTGATTAATTTTATTTTAAATTTATAAATGAATAAATCAAATAATTATTTTTGAAAATAATTAATATTCATTTTTATTTTGACCAATAAAATTCATTATTTAAGAGACAAATTTATTCAGATATTTAGACACAGATATCAATCTAGAAGAATGCGTGTCTACGAGCGTTTTGTTAATGATTGTGTTGAGGACAATTCCGACTTTAATATTAAGCATAATGTTGAAAAATTTATTGATGTTCTTAAAAGTATTAAAGAATCTAAATATTCTTAAAATAAATATCCAGCGTTTCGATAATCAAAACATTTTTGATTGTTTATTTTAAAATAAATTTTGCAAATCCTTATACGTATTTTAAATTATAATTGTATAAATATATTTTACTAATAATATAATTAAATGCAGTATATTTCGACTCGGATTTAATTTTACAATTCATTCGGCTTGTGTAAAAAAACAATTCTTTAACTCGGATGGGTATGCGACTGGGTGTCCCAATAAAGATTTATTTTCAAACACGAATTAATACATTTTAAAATAAAATATTAAAGACTAAATTTTAAATAACCACTAATTTATTTCCTTATTACAATGGAGCTGTGTACAAAGTCTAGTTTATATTTCATTTAAAAACTGCTAGTTGCTGAAAATAATACGCCTACGTATAAAATGGATGTAGAAAAGCAAATATTAATATAAAGTTTAATTAATTAAGAATTACTAATTTGCTTGCTAAAATGTAAATAAGAAGATACAATCAAAAAATATTGAAAAAATAACTAGAAACAAGTCTTCAAAATCGAGAATTTAGAACGTAATTAACCCTTTGAACTCGATTTCTTCAATTTTTCTTTCAATATCTCTGTATTAGGTGTCAGGATAAAATTACACAAGAATGAAATACATGAGAAAAAATTACTCATTTTTTCCATTCTTTTTATTAGCTCACTTTATATATATAGGTATATATATATATATCCATGGAATTTAGAAACCTATTTTTGAAGGCCTTCTACTCAATCAATTTTCTTCAAACTTTGCATACTTACTCATTCTCGATGACAATTAATGATTATGCAATAATTTGATCGAAAAAATCTTTTTAAGATCCCGAAATGGGAAAAAAACGGAAAATTCGGAGTTCCCAAACAATATTAATTGCAAGATATCTATTTATAAATATCTTGCTATTTATATTGATTTTTATTGTTTTTTTTTAATTGAAGTCTTAAATTTTAAAAACTTTATTGGCAAAGTAAAGTTTTGTCTGCATAAAGAATGGATATAAAAATTTTAATTTTTTGATTTAATAGTTCAGTTTCATTTTTTCTAAATGTATTTTTATCTCGTGTAATTATTTCCTGTGTCATTTTTATCCGTTTAATTCTTTCGTGTAATCCATCTATTAATATGTTTCTCATTCTGGATTTCGAAGAAACTTACAATGTTCATCAAATTGTCTTAACCTAATGTAAAGACAGGTTCAATTACATAGTGGTCTAGAATAGATTGAGGTATCCTATTTGGAAAAGGACATCTATAATCACGGACAGCAATGGCATTTTCTTATCGTTAACCTATGGTTACCGTTATGAAGCTGCTAAAGTTAATTAAATTTTATTTTCGTTTATCAAACTTATTTGAATTGGTAATCTATTATAATAAAAATTATAGTTCAGAGTTCAAAATGTAGGTAAAGTTGAAAGACGCGACTTTTTGTCAAGTTGGACTCAATACAAGGATACATGTTAAAATGGATGTCGTGTCACACTTGAGAAGGTTATTCAAAAATCACTAGATTCTATTTTATACAGGAATAAAACCTTGTAATAAATTGTTAGAGATTTAGGCTTTTTTATTAAAAAATAATTTTTAAATTTTTTTATAAATTACTTAAAAGCATTATTTGTGAAAAGGCTAAAATTGCAAATTGAACTCTATTGATACAACATTTTGGGGAGACAAACTCAAGTAGCTGATGAGATAGGCAAACCTGCAGTAAATAATTTAATCAATAATTTTCAATAAATGTTTAATGAATCTTTATATTTCTTTTGATTTTTAGCTTGTTATTTTAAAAATATAATTAACTGTTTATTAAAGACAATTTCTGAAATATTTGAATTGTGTATAGGTATCATCATTTCATTTAAAACCATCAATAATTTAATAATATTTAATTACAGTAGGTTCTGTTTTTATGCGGTTTAAAAAAATATATTATGTAATAAGAAGCTTACAGTTCATTGGATGGCATGCAAGAAAGCGTGGGTAACTACTGCAGTTTTCACAGAATAGTTTAATGGATATGTTATTCTAGATTTTATCCCAGAAGTTAAGAAATATTTGCTAGATAAAAGTCTCGAGTTCAAAGTAATTTTGCTTATCGATAACGCGGCAGGTCACACGAATATTGAATATCCCAATGTCGCGATTGTCTTTCGTCTACCAAATACAACCAGTATTTTTCAACCATTGGATCAGGGCATCATCTGCAATTTGAAAAAAACATTATGTAACGTGGACACTTCAGCACATTTTAGACAAGATAGAAAAAAATTACGATTTTGGATTGCATAAATCATGCTGTTTTGGCTGTTAAATCTATAAAGCGACAAACTTTAAATGCTTGCTGGAAAATATTTGGCCAGAATGCAGTAAAGGGAAAAGTCTACCATAAGAAATATCAACTGCAGAAATTATATCTTTTTACTATTAGAATTAGTATCCATTCTGAGATTTTATTGCATTATATCATATTTATGCGGTTCTTAGAAATTTTGGAGCGTATATTGTTTTACTATAAAATTAGTACCCTTTTTATGCAGTTTTTTTATGTTTTTCTTGCGAAACAAATCTATCACATAAAAAAGAATTTACTGCATAATAATAATAGTTTAATAGTCTTTCTACAAGTGTCCCTTACGCAATTTTTCATATACGCAATTGTCTGGACACCTTAGAAATAAATAAATAATCATCATTTAGACCAGTATATTAAATATGTCATATTCGATAACATATATAAATATTTATTTGAATTTAATATGGAAAATTTTACTATAATTATTTTACATTTGTCATTTCATTTATTAATTGTTAATTTTTATATAAATCTGATAGATAAATATTATATTATATAGTTATGAATACTTTCCATTTAATTCAGAATAGTTGTATGATTATATGAAAATTTAAAAAAAATAAAAAAATATTTATAGATGAAATGATTCCTTTAATCCCGGAAGAAAAAAATAATATTACTGTTGATCAAAGTATCAAACTAGTCGGTTCGATCGTTAATTAAATCAGTAACATTAAAGAATAAAATTATAAATTAAGTAAAAAAAATAAATTTTTAGTTTTGGAACATTTATCAAAGTATTTTAAATTGTTTTTTTAATTAAAATAAATTCCAACATTCATATTTAGATCAACATTTCTGTAAAAAAATTTTCAAAAATTCTAGTAAACAAATATTTTTCTTTCTTAATCTTTTCGACTCTAATTAAACACAATTTATATATAAACATAATAATTTATATTTTTCAATTTTTTCATATATGTTCTATTGAAAACAAATTAAAAGGGAACGTAAAAATATCATTCTGGAGAAAAATTCTGAAAATATAAAGAAAAAACTATTTCAGTAGATATTAAAAAATGAAAAAAATGAGACCAGTACTCCGTGCAGTGAGTGACAGAGCGCATTTTATCTTGTGTATGTCAGTTTCTTACTTCGCATAGTGTGTTATATTGCGATTGGTATATTAAACTGAGATTTGTTTATTAAGTGTTGGTTAGATTTATGAAAACATTAGTATGTTACAGTGATCAATTTTTAAAAAAAAATCATTTTTTTAGAGTATTCAAAAATCTGAAACAAAACTTTGAAAAAATATATTTCCAAAACCCGGTGGCATTGGAGTTGGAAAGAAATTTGATTTGAAAAAATATTTCTTTTAGTATTAATTTACATTGTATCTAGTTTCAAATAAAGAAAACCGCACGATATCAGACTATTGTAGCAAAGCAAGTATTTTACTTCCAAAATTTCGATTCTAAATCTCATTTGTACCTTCTCTTCTTTCAATTTTTTATTTCTTCATGTGACAGTTAATGATATTAATGATACTATACATAATATATAGTTTTTTGATCTGAAATGCATCTAGTATAGGGTTCCCATGAACTAACAACAAAAAGTAAGGATACATTCGAAGTAAGGACTTACCAAGTAAAAACGGTTGGTTTTCCAACCCTTACACCTCGTTCCCCCAGACTGTGGAGGATGAGTATGTTTATTACCGTCCACAAATTTTAGTGAAAAATGTGAATCGTACGAAATTTAATGAAAGTTTTAAGTCTTAATTCATTTTAATTCTAGGATTACAATCCAACAAACAAATATAAATTATTGGATTCTAATGTTGAAAATGTATTTGAATATGTATATGTTGAGTTTATCATTTATTAATGTTAATGTTAATGTCGTGTGAAATCCATGCACAAAGTTGTTGAAAAGAAAACAAATTTTCTCAAAAAGGTTGGGTAAATAATTTTAATCTGAGGAGAAAAAACAAAGTAAGGACACATTCAAATTCAGGACAGTCTTTAAAAAGTAAGGACTGTCCTTACTAAGTAAGGACGATGGCAAACTTAATCTAGTACTAGTAATTTATTGATATAAATACATATACTGACATACCGTATTCAATACCACCTTTTTCATATGAGAAGATACTCTGAAAATTGTGAAAACTTTGAAAATGAATCTCTAAATTAAAAAATATTAACGCCAAATTCCAGACTCCTGAGTTGAAAATATATATATATATTCATTTTATAGTTTATTCGAAATATTCCCTGTTATAGACCTACTAGACAACAGTTCTTGTTTTATGTCATTTTTATGCCTTAGAAAAAGAGGAAAATATTTTAAATAATTCTTTTTGTGACATTAAAGATGACATAAAATGATAATCCAATAAGGAAATCTTGTTCGCTTTTGTTGTACTAAAACATTAAAAATATTACTTTTAAAAAGTTATTTAATTCAATATATTTTATTGTCATGAAATTTTATTTGTTCTAGATAAAAAATTTATAATATCGAAATAAAAATTAATATTTCCGTTAAAATACTAAAAAATAAAAGATGAAAATTAAAAAAAATTACATTAAATATTTTAAGATTTGAATTATTTTGATAATATTAATAATAATTATTGTTAAGAGAACTCACACATTTGACAGAACATTTATTACATTCACATTTCTTATCATCTTTATGATGATCAATGTATTTATTGCTTTCACTATAATCCATCACTCAATTTTCAATATCTCTCATTATAATCTGAACTATACTTGAGAAAATTATTTTATTAAAAAATATTTAATTTAAATTTTATTGGCTTAAATAATATATTTCTATAGTCATTTTTAAACATTAATTTGATTTTAATTATTTAAAAATTTACAAAAATAAAATCAACAAAATTATTTAAAAGTTGCAATAATAAAAATTAAAAATTTGGATATTAAATTTAAATTTAAATAAACTAGTTTCAGATTATAAGAATTGAAATATTAATCATCCATCTGATTAGGAGAGGCACAATTCCAAATCAACACACAACATTTAAACATACAAACACTACAAAAAAAAACAATCACACAAACCATATTCATCACAATTATTATTATAAAAAATTCTTAAGCCAATCAAAGTTTATTAATTTCGACGGTTTTTTTTTGTGATTTAAGGAAGAAAGAAAAGTGATGCTAAAAACAGTATTAATGATCTCAGAGGCGAAAGGAAAATATGAGAAAACACAAGGATACAGCCGGGAAACAAGAATAAAAAGTGCATTCTTTAAAGAGAAGATTATCTTAGAGAAAATGTAGAGATAAGAAATATAAAAAGTCTCTAATAAAGTCAGGGATAAAAGTCCATCAGAAGTATTCAAGACGATTGATGAACTAGTAAAGAAACTAGTTCATCTAAGCTGGGAAAATGAACTCTTAGATCTAGCGTACGCCAACGCCATCGAAGATAGAGAAAAAAGAGAGAAATGGCTCTGAGAAGGCCACAAAAGCAGACGATATAAAGAATATTCAAAAGACATTTTACGAATTTGAGATAAAGGACAGGAATATACGAGTGGACGCATACACAACAAAGGACGATAAAAAATGGAATAAAGTAGAATATAGAACAAGAAAC
This sequence comes from Girardia tigrina, assembly GCA_001938485.1. Lineage (NCBI taxonomy): Eukaryota > Metazoa > Platyhelminthes > Tricladida > Dugesiidae > Girardia > Girardia tigrina. Next base: position 8,248 of record MQRK01253424.1, read on the forward strand.
CCGATACCAAGATATGAAGAGATTTTAAATGTGATAATAATAAAAATTCAAATGAAAATATTCTTAATGTTCTTAACAGTACCCAGAAACGACAACATCTTTCCTGCATTTTTCTTTATCTTTTATTTATATATGAAACCATATATTTGGAAAAAAATGGTAAAACGTATACAGAACTAACGAAAGAATCATTTAAAAAATATTAAATATGAAAAAATTGTAAAATTTTAACTCATTTCTTGATGTCTTTTAAAGAAACAAGGTAAACAAAATTGCTTTTGACAATGAAGACATTCGGTCAATCCTTAGTTAACTTGCAAAGCTTGATTTTTTTAACCAAGCACTGGAATTATTTTAGTGTAGCATCTCTAACATATTTTTATTACATGATTTTTATATTGTAATTTTCTTGGCTGTTTTTATTTATTTTTACTATTTATTATTATTTCTTGAATTATAAATAGGTCATAATAAAGGTAGGAGACAATCATACAAAAGATCCTCCTCTACGATTAATTTTGGTTAAGACTAAAGATTCATTGTAACACGGAGCAAGTTAACCCTGTACATTGATAACGATATGGATGTATTTATCTACTTATTTGTTTAAATGAATTATTTTTTTACTTTTTGGTTTAAGATTCTATGAAAGATTAATTTAAATTTTCATCTCGCCAGAATAATTTATCATTTTTTTTAATTTAAAAAGGTAAAATATTTTAATGTTAATATACTTCTTAATATTTTAAAAAATTAAAAATGATATAATAAAAGAAAATCATAAAAAAATAAAATATCTATTTAAAAATAAAAAATATCATTTTAATGTATCTATTAAATATCTTAAAATTAAAAATGATAAGAAAACTATTAAATATTAAATATTTATTTATAAATAAAAATATTTTTAGTTATAACAATTTATATATTTTAACATAACTTATGAAACGATTTTAAATAAATTTTAAAATAAATTTTTAGTTTTAATGTGAAATTTATTTAATAAATTTGCAAGATTTTAAAAATTGAATTGAAAAGAATTTAATAGATTAATTTGTGGCGAGATAATTAAATTAACAAAAATTTATTTAAATATGTGAATTGTTGTTATATTAATAAAATTTTGGTGTTAAAAAATGAATTCTGATATTGATGTTGCAACCACTTTTCACAGATTCAATTTAAATTATACAGAAATTATATATTTTAACAGTGTTTAAAATTAATTTTTTATTTCTGTTTCTCATAATTTATGTTTATAATTTATATATATGTATAATGTTTCGAAGTTTTTTTTATTACAGAATAATTATAAAAACATATTCGTTCTCAGAATTTAAAAGATCACATTAAATGTTTTGAAACTTCTGGAAGTTTAAAAAGAGAAACACCTTGATAGGCTTTTTCAAGCTAATCTAGTATATTAATTTAAATATCACATGTGTGAATCACTGTACTTTGAAGAAAAATATTTGACATATCATGAGAGGATAGTCACTGAGGCATTATTAATAAAGCATTTAAAACCATGCTTAACATTCCAAAGTGAATTATAAAATCATCTTTAAATTTTTAATATGTATAAAAAAAATATTATGTAATAGTCAATGTGCCATATAAATGATTTGTAATCCGAAAGTATTCCACAAATGATGATGCCGTAATGGCGAAACATGTTTTTTATAGTAAAAATTATTAAAATTGATTGTTTTTTATTTTCTTTATATATATATATATATATTATTAAAGAACAAAATTACATTGTCTTATGAACTGTGATGTTCAGAAATGCATAAGAAATAATTTTTTTTACTTAGATTTATTTTCCGGGTTGAAAAGTTACTAATAATTTAATGGTTTAATATAATATTTTAATGGTTTCTCGAGAAAAACTTTGTTTTTTAGAGAATAACAATTAAGTTCACATCTATGAATGGAGAGGTCGTCCATGGAGAGGTTTGCATTAGTCACTAATGATTAGTGGTTGACAATACATGTAGAACCACGGGAAGTGCTTTAGGTAAATCAACTTAGTTAATCCTCTAGTGAAGCAATCTCAAAATGGGGGGTCACCA